>JAEQBH010002968.1:0-247012 GCA_016808115.1 Tetrastigma voinierianum | reverse complement strand
ACTTTGCCTCTTACTCCAACAAATGTCGACAGTCGGATCTCCAGGAAAACTAGAAAGAATGAGGGGCTTCTCTCTCCTCTTCTCTTCCTCTCCCTTTTTTTTTTTTCTCTCTCTATCTCTTTTTCCCTTTTTCCTCCCTCTACCGGTTTGCTCCAACATGCTCGCTGGATGTCCCTCCTGCCATGTGTCACCCTCTCATTGGTCTCTCTTGGATTTCCTTATCCAATTTATCCTAAACTTCGATTTCCATCTCTTTAAGTGGTGACACATGGTCATCCCATGGACTTTTTTGACTTTCCTCCATTTGACACATGGCTCAATGTGATCAAGTGCCAAGTGTCAAGTGTCACTGCTACTCTCTGGTGTCTCAAAACGTGAAATTCCTCGACCGGCTCCCTAATTCGACATAAGGTAACTAGATTTCGCGAGACGATTCAATGGTGAAGTCCGTTTCATTATCCGAGATCCAGAAAAATTTTAGATTTTTCACTGAAATTACCGTTTTACCATTTTTCATAAAATTTGAATTTTTCTCGGGTTTTACAACCCTATACCACACTGTTGTGTCTCATTTATCTAGATCCATATTTTCACTTAAAATCTAAATCTCATTTGTTCGAGGAGTTTCTAATTAATAAAACAACCTGTATAACAATATATTTATGACCCATCCAGTAATGACCACACAGGGTCCATCTATCCATATCCACAATCAATGTTTTCATTGATTTACAAAGTGAGGGAACATACATATTTATATACAAGTGTTAGAGAAAATAAAGGAAATGAAGTTAGAGTCTAATTAATAAACTAAAGAGAAAAGGAAAGAAGGAAAAGATTCCTGAATGGATTAGGAAACTATTGCTTAACAGTAGCAAATAAATTATAAAACTATATTGTCATGGATGCTTCTTAATGAGTGCATTGCCATAGTAGAGTGTGTTGAACATATTGTGACTCAGATTTCAAATTCCATCTATGATAATAAGATAAATTTTGCTTGTTTTACTCATTTGCACATCCCTATATTAAAGCATTGTTAGATCTATCATGGTTATGTTTCATCATAGATAAGATGCCAACTTATTATTTATTTGTTTATTTCTTTTGATTGGTTAGATAATATGGAACTTTCTCTCAAGCCAAAACTAATCCAACCTAATTATATATTCAAGAGGGGTGGTAGATTGACCATAAATCAAATTTTAATTGATGCTAAACTTAATGCAATTGTAAAACTTGAATGCAATAGCCATAAAATGAAATACAATACAACAAGATAAGAGAGAGAAACAAAAGCAAAAAAATAGTGGTTCATCAACTGCCTCTATCCACTTTCTCTAGGTCTTTCCCAAGTTTGATGTTTTTCCACTAATCAAAGAGCTTCCTCAATTAAAGCTCACAAGTCTCGTACACGTGATTGAGGTTCTAATAGGCCTTTACACCTTTAAATGTTTTCTAAATATTCAAACAACTGAGCACAAGGAATATAGAATATGTCAATAAATACAACACTTAGCTTAGGGTTGGTCAAGAAAAAATGTTGCTGAAGCGGTTGCTTGGAGTGGGATTTTGTAAATTTTTAAATAATTTCTTTGATAGATAAACTGTTTTGGCTCCACAACTTTATCCGGACCACTTACCACTTGAGCAAGGTCCCTAAAGGCTCTATAGAGTGGGCCAAGTTTGGGCTAAGAAGGTGTGTTCAGGAAGGGCTCTTTAAAAGGAGAGAGGGCTTTTTTAGCCCCCCTATGGTGCAGATAAGGCCTGTGTCGATGGAGTTAGGGTTCCAATGCCTTGCTTTGATGCTTCATATCAAGCTACGTATGGGGCTCTTGCAGAGGAAGCAACATGATTCTAGCTGGTAAATCCTTTGTTTTAGATGGTCGAAGGGTGGGGAGAGGGGGACTTTTTTGTTGAAAAACTCTCTTTGTCCTTGGACGAGGGGTGTTCTGACTTCTGAGGGAAGGACTGAGGTTGTTTTCTTGGAGCAAGCATGACGAGGCTTCTTTAGAAGATGTTCACAAGTGTATGTGCTATCTGATGAAGATGTGGTCGAGGAAGCCACAAAGAATTAACTTGGGACAAGCTTACAGCAAGATGCAGGAGAAGGGCGCTTTGGATTTCAAAAGCCCTGTTAGGAGCCCAACTGAAATAAAAAGCCTATGTAATCCTTCTTATATCAAACTTATATGGTTTAATGAGTTTTGGGTTTGCCAGTGGATAGGAATGAGGAGGCTGCCTACCATGCCTTGCTTGGTTAGGGAGATTCAAAGTTTGGAATGCTTGGTTAATTATTGTAGTTAAAACAAAAGGGAAAACCAAAGTAAATGGGAAGGAGGTGGTTTGTGTTGATTATCTAGATTATGTTTCTCGTGGTCAGAGGTAGGTCTCGATGTTATCCCGACCAACAGGATAAGTGGTGGTGTTGGTAGTGCAGTGTCTATTGTGTTTTCGCCTGATTGTTGGTTGAGGTTGGCTTCTTGTTTATCTAGGCTTTAGACTGTTGTCTTGTATTGTGAGGTTTTGTTGTCTCTCTTTCCTTCTGCTTTTTTTTGTTGCTATTTGTATACCCATGTGTGCTTTGTGCATCTTTTCTAGACGCTTTAATATATTCGCTGTGTTTTTACCTATAAAAAAAGGTCTCTAGGGCTTTACGAATATTTAAACGAAGTTGTTCAAGCTCTCTTCTTAATCATATGATTGATATGCAAACAACGTAAACCCGTTGAATTAAATCCATAAGCTTTGAGTAGAGTTCCTGCATTTGAAGTTAATCGTCAGATATGCACACAATCGCTGCCTCAGTAACTCGACACAATATGAAACCGTTGATTGGCCTCCCAAGCCGGGATGCTAACCTTCTCTCTTACTCAAAAAAAAAAAAAGAAAAAAAGAAAAGAAAAGCAAGGTCATAGATGCCTTTGTGCAATTTGAATACCCTTTTTATTTTTGAAAAATTGTTTTTCTATAATTTCATATTAACATCATGCTATCCAATTTTCTTTTAAAAGAATTAAAGGTCAAGACTTTTAAAGAAAAGCAAGAATTTTCTGTATTCTAATGTACCTAGGCCCAACTTTAGCTCTCCGAGGCCTAAAAAGATAAATAATTTTTTCATGAATGATATTTGTGCCTTTGACCTCGAATAGAGTCTAAGAAAATGGGATATTTCAATTTTTACCTACTTGAAAAGACTTAACATGAGAGTAAACTAGTCTCTTGTTTTATGATCCTCCAAATTTGTTTGGGGAAACATTTCTATAATGCAATTCTTTTTTGTGTTATTAAGCGTTGTCTTTTGGCATTAAATTTGTAATATTATCGGGTGGCATGTTCGAACTCAATGCTTCATGTCGACACTGGATTCGTTGACAAGCTCACACCCTAATGCAACGACATTAGTGACTTATAATATGAAAATAGACATTTCATGGATAATAAAAGAAAACAAAAACAGTTATAGTGACTCTACCTCTTCATCTTATTGAACTTCAACACTTAGGATATTTTTCTTTCATAGAGTGGAAAAAATGTGAAGGAAAATTGTTTTATCATATTAGGGCACTACAGATATATTGTGTATAAAGGAAAAGAAGGGATATTTTCCTCTCCACTTTCCTTGAAATAATAAATGGAATTTTTTCTTTTAGAAAGGTGTAGGGGATGTTGAGGGAAAATTCATTCCTCATGAGGTTAATTGCTTGTCCGTTAACATTTTCTTGTGTAATTTTTTCTTCTTTTCTCTCTTTTTTTTCCCTTAAACTTCCAAGGAACTAAACATGGACTTTTAAACTTCTTGTGTGATAAAAGGTTGAGAAAAGTACATCTGTAAAAAATTTTAAACTTTTTCCCCTGGACTGTTCCATGACTAACCAAATAAAATAAATGTTTTGTATTTGTTTTACTTATTTCTTTCCTTATGTTTTCCTTATAAACAATTAGCTCAATCTTCAAAGCTATGTTTAATGCCGAAAAAGTGTTAAGCAAAAAAATTAACGGAATATTTTTTTCTCATGTTTGAACAATATGAAGGTAAGAAAGGAGATGTAAGAAGACAGGGGGGACAGGGAAGGATGATAAAAGATTTTCCTCATTTTCTTTCTTTTTTGAAAGCTTTGCCTTATACCTAAACTCTCTTTGCAATTTGGTTTGCACGCCCAATCCTAATTCACAAGAAGCTCTTTCTTCCTTTTGTCAATGTTAGACCACAAAATGCCTTTCTGCAAAGGTCATGATGTGAAAGTCTCCTTTTTTAATCTTATATGAACTTTTATTGTCAAAGGTAAAGTTGGAAGTCAAATAAGTTTTTTCTTACAATATTTTTTTGATTGATAAATTTTTTTTTTCAATTCTTTGTCCCCGTTGGAACTTGAACATGGTCCCCTCCCTATGCCCACCCCAACCCTTAACCATTGAGCCATGCCTCAATGACGAACTTTTGAGGGTTTTCATTTGAATGATTCGAATATTGACGTTGAAAATAGTGATGATATGAATTAGAACCTTATATATATATATATATATATATATATATATTTTTTTTTTTTTTTTTTTTTGATCGGTAAAAAGCAGTATATAGATGAAAATGAGTACAAGGCACCCAAAGAGCATACAAGAGAGGACAAGGAAACACCAACTCCCTCTCACCTATACCCCATCCAAGTCAAAAATCCCACCAAAGAATTTAAGATATCAACACTATACAACTTAGCCCACGACCACAAGGTAAACAAAAAAAAAATGATTTCATTCTATGAGCAGAGGGGGCCTCATTCTCTTATATATTTTTTAGATGTGACCTTTACTTAAAACATTAGTTTTATAAACATAAAATGTTGAAAACTTTAAAGATGACACATAAAGGTACTTACCAACAACACATAAATACTTATCAAAATAGAAAAAAAAACACATAAAAGTACATATCCCAGGTAAAAGTTAAAAATAAAATTATATCTAAAATGTAAAAAGTTTATTTTGAAGAATTATTGTGACGCCCCAAAACCGGGGGGTCCGTTGACAACCCGTCAACCCACGGAATACTCGTGGATGTCGAGTTACCCGACACCACTCACGAAAATCGGGCAGAGTCTCCTTTGTATGGGGAGCTCTACCCAAGGTACAAACTGTCCCAATAATCAACAATGACCACATGTGGTCTATATGTTAGCAAAAATAATGGCCACTGGCCCTCACGCATCATCATTAAACATATAAGCACATGACTATAAAAACCATAGTCCATAAGAGTTTAAATTACATCACTCTTATACATATAATTGCCAACCCATATATATTTACAAAATATATATTAATGCCACAATCCCATTTTCTTCATATGTGCAAATTTCAAATGCTATCACCTGTCTCGCACCCGACCAGACCAAAGTGGGGTCTCACGATAAGTGAGCAAGCCCAAGAGTGATAATCTCCACAAGGGCTACTCCCACCTAAGTGCACATGCAACGGTCGCATAATCGAACACACATCCCAAGCAACATACACATGTCTACCCGAATGTCTACATGCCAACGAGACTCTGACTCACCATGCCCCATGTACCGCTCGCAGCTCCATCACTCAATATGTCATTGAGTAATATATATCCCGAGTCACCTAATCGACTCATCTCACATGCATACTACCAGACAACTGGCCATCGGGTATTACTAATGACACAAGTATTATTTCTCACCGCCCACACCCAATGCAGCGTCACGGGCAACAAATCCCAAGTCAATCCCGACTCCTATCACACAACCAAGTCTATGTGATAAACAATGCACCAGGTCTTCTTTGGCAACATAACTTTGGTGATACCTCGCAAGTCTCTTACACCCATGCCGTAATTCATGATATCGCTGGGTCTCTTACACCCATACGCCTTGTGAGTTCTCACTCTACCTCAAAACATGCATTCCCATGAATGAAAACCATTTCCAAACAAAGGTATTTGTTTTTAACCGACAACTTCTCCGATATAATTAGCGACGCATCCGATAATCTATTTTGTGGACAACCCTCCGGCGTATATCAATTCGCTGCATCTGACGATTGGATATTATATGGACAACCCTCCGATGTTGTAGTGGACACACTCCGATAAATAATATTGCTGGTCAACCCTCCGAACAATTCTCTCAAGAAACCACCTCATGCACTCACTCCTATTGTTCTAGGGTGCCCCAGTGCATATGAAATGCAATGAGCCATTTCCATTTTCTTAACCCGTGCGACTCATTTGGACGATGTCTTATTAGTCAAGCCCACTAATCAACACCCTACGCGGTGTTGATCCACAACCTACGCGGTGTTGATCCACAACCGTGTACTCACGACACACCATAAAACACCTAACACAGTGTCGATCTCAACTATGCACACACACCTAATTTCTAGGTTACCCCAATGCATATGGAATGCATGATGCCAATTCCAACACATTCATGCTAATATATTCACATGCATATATATTAACATAATTAAATCACATAAAACATGTTATGCTAATTCACAATCAATTACACCAAAATTAGCTCACATAGGCTATTTAACAAACACGAGTAATTGATTTTGAATCACTCAACCATACACATTTTCACACAAAAAAATAATTTCGTGTCACTATTCATGTTACTATTCACATTACTATTCACGTTATTCATTTTCTAGTAATAACACACAAATGGTCCAAATCTCCGACCCATAAACAGGGCACCTCTTGGTCCCTTCACGGTTCATCACCGAATATTGTGATACCAAAAACACACTACAAAAACCCGGGCTAAGACATCAGCCCCGGAGCAAAACCAAACTCAACACACCGACTCGCTCGAAAATAGTCCCGAAAATTCTGTCATGACTGTCTAAAAATAGTCTCGAAAATTTAGCCCGAACTGTCCAAAAATAGTCCGAAAATTCCTAAAAATTCCTACACTCAGTCCAAAAATTTGAGGACTGAAATTTACGGCCTTTCACGGCCTCTAAGCCACTCTAAACCATTAACAGCCTTTAGGCTAGAAATAACACAAGTAGAAAATTCCTCACCGTGGAGTTTGACGAACCCAAGATTTTGATGCCCACGCTGTAATCCTCGTGGCATGGATCAACTTGCCTTCAGCCCTCGATGAAACCTGCCCGATTTTGTAGATCTGAGAAAGAAGCAAAGAGAAAAAAAATAAAATATTTTTCTCTCTCCAACGCTCTCTCCTCCCAACGCCCTCTCTCTGCCCCCTTTTGATTTTTTTTCCATTTTATTATAATAATAATAATAATAATAATAATAATATTATTATTATTATTATCATTTGAATACATATTCATATTGCTTCATTCGATCCGTTTTTACCTCGAAACAATTTATTTCTTTAGTTCACTTATTTTAAAGGAACTTAGCCTAATCCATTTTTCGACTTCCGAGATTTTCAAAAAATCTCATCCCTAAAGTTAACCCGCTTATCACCCGAAAAATCGTGAAATATTCAAGGCTTGTCCTAATTCGACGAAACTTTTCTAGGTCACTAAATTTCGCGAGACGAATTTAACAGCGCAGTCCGTTTCGTCATCTGAAATCTAGAGAATTTTCGGTTTTCAAATAAAATACCGTTTGTTCCTTCGTAAAATTGAATTTTTCTCGTTTTACACTATGTAATGCAACCCACATTAAACTCATATTTTGTTAAATTGTTCTTTCACAAACTCTAGGATTCAATCTTATATGGTATGTAATATAATTCTAAAAAATCTTTAAATCCTATTGTCTTTCTTGGAAATTTGTTATATATTACTCTTATACTTCATCCTTCTCGATACAAAAGTGCATCTATGCATATGAGCTCTATGTATTTTTTCTCTATATAAAAAATGTATGGTACATGATACAGATAAAATAGAAAACCATGCATTTTATGAGTTAAAACCGATGAATTTTAACAGTTTTTTTTTTTTTTTTTTTTGATTTTTTTTTTTTTTAAAAATGAGCTCCTAGAGTTGTTTTGTGTTAGTTTATTAGTGATGGGTGAGTCTAAGTGATTTTTGACTTGCTCTGGAAAAATTTTCAATCGAATTGGCTTTATCTCTTTTGTTTGATTCAACAAATTATTTTTTTTTCTTCATGAAATACTTTTAAATACAAGAACATTTCAATATAAATAAAAAACTTATATACTTTTCGATTATAAGAAGAAAGTCAAGCCACTTCATTTTCAAAATCAAGAAAACCAATAGTTATTTCCCCCCGTTGTTGAGCTAGCTAGTCAGATGGGATCCGTATAACATTTATGCAAAAACACCAATTTATGATTTTGCATTCTTTGTTTGATATGTTACAGTGCTAGATGAGTAGTATTGTAACGCCCGTACTCAAATAATACAACTTTTAACACGTTTGACTAAGTTTGACCAACTTTGACCAACAATTAGTATGTGGGCCCAAGTTGACTTTTTCAAGGATGAATAATTTTGGGTTGACTAAGACACCATCTCGTAGGCCTCGTCGATACAAGTTCATAGACGGGTTGAACGTCAAAATCCGACTTACGGATAAAAAGTTATGGCCCTGAGAAGTTCAAACAACAGTATTTTATCAGTGTCCAAGTCAGTCCGGGGTTTTTTTCCTGAAAATGACCCTAGGCTCTATATAAACCTAGTTTTGCCTGCCAAATAGAACCCTAGCCCCAAAACACTCATTTTCAGCTTCAAAACCCTAGAAATTCCCCAAGACCCGTCGACTAACTCGGGTCACTTAACTCGTTTTCAAAGCCAATCGGGTTTTTAGCAATGGAGACATTTCCTACCACCTTCTGATGCATGCGCCACCCGCAGGCCCCACCACCAGCCACCTTGGCCGCGGAAATTCAAGGCGAATCACGCCGACGCGCCCAGACGGCAGCGACCAGCATGGGCGGCGGCCACCTTGGGTCGCCGGATTTCGCTGTTTTCCGGCCATTCCAAGCCTACCCATACCCCTCCCCCATTTTAATTCGAACTCATTCCCCGTGGTCCTTTCAGATTCCTCACCGCTTGAAAGATAAGACAAAGGATGTTTGGTCACGGTTGATCGCTGCCGCCACCACCGGAACTTTTGAACCAAGGTGGCGGTACCAGCTGTGTTCCGGTCTCGGCTTTCCGCTGATATAAAGTTTGTAAATTTGGACGTTGTTTGCTAGCCTACTTTGGGTCATTTAGGTAATTACCGAAAGGGTTGACCGAATTGGGCCCCAATTGGTCAATGAGTAAAATCAAGCATTGATTAAGAATTTGACATTTTACGATTTATCGAGGCTCAAATTTCAAAAAATTAGCTTCCCGTAAAAAGCCCTAACGGTACCGGCCCAGGGCACACTGTATAATTGGACATGTCAGAGTTCAATTTAGATAGTTTCATAGTTCTAAAAATTATTCTAAGACATTTCAAAATCTCAAACTGTTCGGTTTAGTTATCAGCTTCACAGATTTTTATTATATTACGCGCACTACGCCGGAAATTGAGACGATCTTGCAGGAAGCAGATCGAGCATCCGTAGTCATGAGTGGTTTATATGTTTTAAAATGCTTTGGGTATTATTATGATATATAATTGTGGTTAATTATTTATATATATATATTTTATTTGATCGAATGGTTGGTTATGCATAAATATAATTATCAATTTTATATAAACAAGTTATCATTTCATGTAAATTTTGTCAACATTTTAAATATTTGGACATTTTACTGAGTTCATGGATAAATTTGTGGTATTTAAATATTTTGGTACATGGATCAAGGTTTTAAACCACTTTGAAAATTTATTGATTTAAGAAATGGATTTTGAGGTTTTTATGATTTTAAGCATGTTAAATATTTTTAAAGTTTTATGTGCTTAAAATTGGTTATAGTGAATATTTTCATCGTGGTATTTCGTTTCAGTATGAATTGATGAATTGAAATTCATCAATATATTTGATTGAGTTGTTGAAATTAAATTTATAAATTCTTAATTTATAATACAGTATCGTTGGAAAAGTATATGTGAGTAAGGATACCGTGTTGGTTGTTATAAATTGATGTACCATATAGTACCAGAGTTCGATTTAGTATTTATATTACAAATAAGACCGGGTTTGCCATGGTGTCGTGAGGTTGGTTTTATCCAATGGTTATATATTATTTCCACGACCGTGAGGTCGGGTTTACCGACGGTTCATCATTATTATTATTACCACGACACCTTTCGAGGTTGAGGGTCGTGAGGTGGGGTATCCCACGGTTTATGATGGATATATAAGACATTGTCGGGTTTATGAGTGTTATAAACCATTTCAATAATTATGGTTATCAGATTTTCTTCATGATTATTTTTATGACATGATGTTTATATATTTTATGCTCAATTTTTATGTTGTGAATAAATTCAAAAATATAATTTCTTAATAATAATTTTTGCAATTTTGAGCATGAATTTCATATTGTTGACTTGGGTATAAGTTTGGGTTTTGTGAAATGATTTAACGGGGAACCTTGCAAAAGAAAGGACGTGAGATCTGAGAGAGAAGGAATTTAAAATAAAAACATTATTTTCCTTATGCATTATGCCACTAACGAGATTTCATTATCTCAATGCTTATTGTTTTAAACTGCTTCCTAGGTCTAGGCAATTCGGTGAGAGACCTACCTCGCACTGGGGCCTTTCTACATCACTCTTCGCGACAAATGGGCAGATTCTATCTTATCTATCTATCTTTACTGACTTATTTATTCTTCTCATTTGTACCCCTAAATTCACAAACACTCTTAGAATGCTCTGATCTTAGTATTGAACTCATATGAGTCTTTATTATGTGTGTTTGTGGTTATGACCTACAATAAGATAGGTTGGTGGTGGATTTGAGCTGTTGTGAATCTTTATATATATTTGAGGTATTATATTAATGCATGTGTTTACTTTCTTTCTTAAAGTGGGGTTTCATCGGATATTCCCTAGGGATTATACAGTGGGACTTCACTAGGTGGGACCACCCGAGGAATCCTAGGAGGGTATCCGGGTCGAGTCTTGTCAAGTATGAATCTGGAGGTGTTGGTCAGCAAGGAGTGGAGTTACTGCTTACTACATTATCCAAGATGTTTGGTTCATTGCAGGTGGCATACAAAGGTAATTGTCTTGGTTGTTATGAGATATTATGAGTCGGCTTATCTCAATCGTACTATGGCCTCTTTCTAAGCCCCTTACTTAAAAGAGCTTACTAGTCTTTGCAATTATCAATACCTGTTCTGGTTTTTTTTTTTTCCCTATTTTGGCAAGTAAATTGAGCTTGTTCTGATATAATACCCTTTGTTAGATATTGTATGCCTTTTTCTTTATTAATCAGACAGGTCCTATGAGTGTGTATATATATAAGTCCAATATGTACGTAGAGATAAGTCTTTTCTATGAAAATAATAAAATTAGGATTCTTTCTCTTCACATGGTATCAGAGCCAAAGGGGAAAACCTAATTTATTTTTTCAGAGATCGTGTTTCATTCTGATCTCCTTCCGCCGCCGGACTTCCTTCGCCACGCAGCCGATGTCATCACCGGTGGGGTGACTTTCCGGCAAATTCTTCTTCCGCAGTAAAACCGCGAATCCCGAGGCGCACGAGGCCGACCACACGCCGTGGCAACCTCATCGCAAACGCAACGCGACGCCGGGCCGGGTCACGCGCCTCCTTCCCGCAGCCTCACACCCATGCCACCGAGCGCGGCGGCGTGTGCGGGCGCTGCGGGTTCCTTTCTCCGGCGACGTGACTCCACATACAGGTCGTCTCGCGCTGCCTTGCCGCTTCTATCCCTCCGGCGGTCCACCCCGAGCCCTCCTCATCCACCTTTTTGCCCATTTTGCCTCCGCCGCCCTCCCTCAGTCGTCTTCTCCACGGTTTGGGTCCTATTTTTCTTCATCTCTAGTTCCATAGCCGTGATTTCAAGTTCCACAACCGTGATTTCAAGCTCCACAGCCGTGTTTCGCCCTCCTATTAGGGCTCTCTTCAATCCAAACGTGATTCAATCTCCGCTATGGATATGGCAACTAAAATTTATTTTTACTCGTTATCTCTGACTCTACTATCACCTTAGAAAATTGATTGGTAGTGAGAATTATCTCTCATGGTCAGCTTCTATGGAACTTTGGTTCATGGGACAGGGTTATGAGGATCATCTTTCCTTTTTTTTTCTTTTAAAAATGAGCTCCTAGAGTTGTTTTGTGTTAGTTTCTTAGTGATGGGTGAGTCTAAGTGATTTTGACTTGCCTTGGAAATTTTTTTTCACTTGGACCTGGTCTTTATCTCTTTCGTTCGATTCAACAAATTATTTTTTTCTTCACGAAATACTTTTTTACCAATAAGAACATTTCAATATAAAATAAATAAAACTTATATGCTTTTCTGATTATAAGAAGAAAGCTGCTCACTTCATTATCAAAATCAAGAAAAAAATTCAACAGTTATTTCCCGCTGTTGAGCTAGGTAGCTGTATGGATCTGGCAGTGAATATTTATGCAAAAACACCAATTTCATGATTTTGCATTCTTGTTGATTTGTATGATATGTTACAAAGTAGTTGAGCAAGATGGATCCTCGAGGTGTTGGTCAGCAAGGAGTGGAGTTACTGCTTACTACATTATCCAAGATGTTTGGTTCATTGCAGGTGGCATACAAAGGTAATTGTCTTGGTTGTTATGAGATATTATGAGTCAGTTATCTTCAACTGTACTATGGCCTCTTTTCAAGCCCTCCTTTACTAAAAGAGCTTACTAGTCTTTTGCAATTATCAATACCGGTGTTCGTTGGTTTTTTTTTTTTTCCCTATTTTGGCAAGTAAAATTGAGCTTGTTCTTGATATAACACCCTTTGACTTTGAAACTTGCCTACTTTAAACCCAGACCTCATCCCAAAAGATGTCTTAGATTGTAGCAATAGTCTTGAAATGTTTCTGCTATATTTTGGATTTCCGAGTACATATTGCTTCAGCATCATGATTTAATTAAAAATCAGTTCGGTTTGCAATGTCTAAATGAGTGACATTTGTCAATTGAACAGGTCAAATTGTTGGAGTTGTTTCCTTTAGTGGGACACCTCCCTCATCATCTGAAAAATGTTGATGTGATATATACTTCAGCCAACCACACGTTCACTGGCAGAAGTGGAAGATTCTCCTGATTTGACTGCTACCATCAAAGTAGCATTGGTTAGAAAGACCCTTGCTTGGATAACGGGAATCATTCTAGTTGTGTCGACTCTTTTAGGGGTGAGTTTACATTTCTGTTAAGGCTTTTAACTGATTTCTGCTTGAATTATATTATCTCTGGAAAAAAGAAAAATAAAACCCATAACTGCAATGCATTATACATATTTGTTTGGAACAATAAATCTGGAGTTCTTTGAAATATTTTATTATTACTTTGTCTAATAATTGATATGGAGGATTTGAGAAATGATAAAAGAGGACCTGACGAAATAGAGTTGCATTTTAAAAATTATTGTCGATTTTCTTGTTAGCAGTTAAAAAGAAAACCAGAAGTATATATGCACAAGTTAAGCTGAGTGCAATAAACCTATTCTCTATTTTTTTGTGTCATATCCATCATCTCCTTTCCTCGGTAATATTGGCTATTGCTAAAAGCAAGAAGGCTACACAATGCATGCCTTGAATGCAATATAAAAAAAAAAAAAAAGCTCCACTGGGATTGTTGGCAAAATTCATTGTGCATTATCGGCTCCTTTTAGAATGTCGAACAGCATAATACATGAATTGCTACTTGAAGGATCTTCTTAATCATCTTTAAACATGGTTGTGGGTACACACACCATGCTTCGTCAAGGCTACAATAAACAGGTTCAAATCAGAAAGCTTAGAATAGAATTCAAAAGAATCATCGGGGTTTCTCGCTTTTGAAGATTTGGTGTTAAGACGCATAAACTTGTATTTCATTCAAGTAGGTCGTGGCAAAGGTACTCATCTTTTTTTTGGTTTGTTATTTCCCCTATCTACTTTCTTCCGAATATGCCATCGACTAGGACATCACAGCTTCCTAATGTCAAGCTTGACTAAGAATTAATTAGTTGGGGGCCTGCTAGGGCAAAATCGCTCTGCTAGGGCAAAATCGCACGGGGGCAATCTCACAGGCGTCGCCGGGATGGCGAATCTCGCAGGTTGAGGACTCGCCATGGAAGACCTCTTCCGATCACCAAACCATAGATTCGCTTCGCTTTAGCTCCCGCTTTCTGTGAACTCCACCACCTCCACCCTTTTGCCTGCCTTTTTTTCTTGAGAGACTCCACTCCTGAACCTGATCGACCGCGATGCTACTACTGTTACTCTATCTTCTAGCGCATTCTTGTATTTTACTATTGCTTAAAATGACTGTCGAATAGATGAATTTTTAAAGAGGGGCTCTGCTAAGGCAATCTTCAGGGGCAATCTTCCTTGGCTCAGGTATGTTCCTATGAGACATGTTATTTCTGGGTGTCCAGATCTCAAATTGTATTCTCTCTGCTAGGGCATGAGAGCGTTGACCTTCTTCTCCTTGTGAGAGCCTCTTTTTCTTTTGATTTCACCTCCGTGAGCTTTAAGGATGGATTCGCATTGGGTAAGCTTCGACATTTATGAGGATCAGGATGAGTTAGTTTGGGATGGTAGCGATGATACTGATTCTGCCCTAAACGATTATTGTTTGGTGGGGAAATTCCTTACTGATAAAACGCTGGACTTCACAGCCATGTGCAACCGATTGGTTAATCTATGGAGACCAGGCAAGGGGATTCATATTAAAGATATTCCATCAAGCATATACTTGTTTAAATTCTTTCATTCTATGGACATGCGCCGAGTTTTGGATGGAGGCCCTTGGACTTTCGATAATTTTCATCTGGTTTTGCACCATTACAAACCTGGAGACATACAGGCTACAATTCCATTAAATCACTTTGCTATTTGGGTACAAGTGCATGAGGTACCAGTGGGATATATGTCGAAGAATAGTACAAATAGAATGCACTGAGAATTCGTGATCTTATTATCATGTTAACAAATGTTGGTTTTAGATGTCCTATATGAGAATAAGGGTGAGGTTAGGATGTGAGACTACTCATCGCTACGCCGGGAAAGGCAGTGCGTATGTGGGATTGGTAATCTACTGCTTTCAATATGAACGGGTTAGAGTTTTTGTTACCTTCGCTGGTTCGATTGGACATACAGACGTTTTATGTCCAAGACTCTTTCAGGAATCTAAGCAAGAAGTTGGAACCGTATCGGGGAGCATGGTTAAAGGCTCTCGTGGAGAAGACATGCTCAAGTAGTAGATAAGTGGTTACATGATGAGCAAGGTATGGCGTTGCAACACCTGTATATGTTTCAAGGTGCATCATCAAGTGTGAGTAATCAGGGTAGTTCAATAATACTACTACGTTAATTCACATCGCTAACCTTGGAGAGTATGACATTTCAGCTCTCAGAGGATAAGAAGCATAGAGAAAAGAAGCAGGTATGAAGTTGGATTTAGATTTGATGGTGGTGTAGGGCTCCCCTCGCTTGGCAAAAGGGATGTGGCCATCGCGAATCGCTGTTTCGTGATTCTGGATACAACGGCTACTAATCCAAACTCTTTTTTGGCGAGTCCTGATGGTCAGGACCACCACCAGCAATGAGGTGCATTAGTTGGAATTGTCGGGGTTTGGGCAACTCGCGGTTAATTCAAAATCTTCGTGAGATCATTCAGTCTCAGCGCCCTTCGCTTATTTTTCTCATTGAAACGTTAGTGAATGATGAGAAAATTGAGCAATTGAGAATTCAGTTGGGTTTTGATGGAAAGTTTGTGGTTAATAGAGTCGCAGGTGGTGGTCTAGCTTACTTTGAAGCAACCGATGGCTTGTACTTCATCGAAGTTTTAATAATTTCATTGATGTTCGCATAAAGCAACAAAGTTGTGTGGAGATTGACATATTTCTATGGTTTTCCCAAACGTAATGTATGAAGGGACTCTGGAATTCCTTCAGACTTTTTATATGGTAACCTTCTTTACCTTGGTGTATCTTTCGAGATTTTAATGACCTATTGTCTCTCGCGATAAGACGTGGTTCTACTGAAAGCATCCTGGCTGGCTTCTTCCGGTTTTCAGAGGTTTTAACCCGATTGTGCACTTTCGACCAGAGCCGCTTCGGGGTCGCCTGCGGGAGCGCGGGTAGGGAACCACCGCCGGTTCAGAACGTCGATACGGCCTTCAGATCGGTTTCATGGTTCGCGGAATTTCCGCTGTGCGTGACTTCACACTTACTGGCCCTTCTTCTGATCACTCCCCCATTCTCTTAGAGCTGGACATCTCACACAGGCCAGGGTATACTCATAGGTTTCGTTTTGAGAATTTATGGGGAACAAGACTTTAATGATGTAAATTTTTAAAGAGGTGGCGGCACGTCTGATAAAGATCCGATAGAGAGGCTATCCTCAGGTTCGTCTCTATGGCTAACAGTAGAGAATTCTGGAAGCGGTTTAGAAAGCGAATAAAGTGTTGTTCAGAAAAACTAGTGAGATTACGTGGAAAGACAGATGATATTGCAGTGGGTGAGTTCTTTCGAGTTAGAGCAGAATTGGATAGTCTTTTGGATCAAGAAGAAGTGTACTGGAAACAACGGGCGAAAGATTTCTGGTTAAAGGAAGGAGATAGCAATACTCTATTTATCTACACGCTTCTTCAAGCAAAGCACAATCAGATTCAGGTTGTATGATGATGGTAATGAAGTTTGAATAAAGAGGGTCTAAGAAATCTTGCGAAGACATATTTGAAGGCCTGCAATCTATGTAGAAGAAGTTTTGTATGGGGCGAGCCTCCAATAGTTCACGAACTTCGCGGAGAGAATAAAGGGTCTGTGGCTCGGTTTTTGTTAGAAGAATTTACTGGAGCTGTTACACAGATGTTTCCGGATAAAGCTCCAGGTCCGGATGGCTTGAACCCCTGTTTTTATCAGCATTTTTGGAACTTATTAGGCCCAGAGGTATTCCAAACTGCCACAGGTTGGTTAGAAAACTTATCTTTTCCTTCTAATCTGAATGATACTTTGTTTTGTTTAATTCCTAAATGTACTGATCCCCAATCCAAGAAAGACCTTAGACCTATTTCTCTTTGCAATGTGATTTACAAAATTATTGCCAAGGTCTTAGCCAATAGTATGAAACATATTTTGTCTCATATTATCTCTAGCACTCAGTCTGCCTTTGCTCCGGATGCTCTATTACTGATAATGTTATGATTGCTTGTGAGTTACTGCATTATATGAATCGTGAGCAGAGAGGCAATGTAGGGGAAGTAGCATTGAAACCGGATATTAGTAAGGCCTATGATAGAGTAGATTGGAAGTTTTTACACCATATGCTACGGGTTTTGGGGTTTAACGACAGGTGGATTAAGTGGATTATGATGTGTGTAACATCAGTTCGTTATTCTGTGCTTATGAATGGTTCAGAGGTAGGTCCTATCATTCCTAAACGAGGTTTATACAAGGTTGTCCTCTTCTCCATATCTTTTATTATTTGTGCGGAGGGGGTTGTCACTTTGTCTGGTCAGCAGAAGTCTTCGGTTTAGATCAATGGCAGTAAGGTATGCCGTGGTGCCCCGAGCATATCCCACTTATTCTTTGTTGATGATTCCTTCTTATTTTTTAAGAGTACAGAGGAGGAAACTAGAGTGATCCATCGGATTCTTGAGTTGTATGAGTGCTATTCAGGCCAAGCAATCAATTTCCAGAAATCGGGTATCATGTTTTCTTCTAACGTCCGAACCGATGTTGAATGAGTATATCATCAGATCGAGTTACCAATGCAGATAACACCGTAGGTACTGGCCCACTGCTGATTGGTAGATCCAAACGTGCCACTTTTAGCTACATCAAAGACACAATTTGGAAGAGGATCCAAGGGTGGAGAAACAAGTTGCTTTCTATGGCGGACAAAGGTGTGTTAATTAAATCGGTTGCTCAGGCAATCCCAACATATAGTATGAGTGTGTTTTCAGTCAGTCTTGCCAGGATGAGATTCAAAATGATGAATTCGCTTTTGGTGGGGGTTCGAGGTTCGTGAATGGGAAAAGGATTAGATGGCAAAGGCTAGACTAGCTGTATAAGGAATCAAGGCATGGGTTTCGTGGATTTGCTGTGTGTTTAACTTGCTTTACTGGGAAAGAAAGGTGGAACTTCATTCATAACCTCAACACTTTGGTAGCTCGCTTGTTCAAGGCCAAATATTTTACCATGGAAGCCATTCTCGTCATCACCGGGAAGTAATCCGAAGTTTTGTTTACGAAGTGTTTGGAGTGTGGCGTTAGTTAATAATAGAGGTACTGGCGAGAGCGGGGATGGTAAATCCATTTATGCATGGCAGGATGCCTGGTTCGTGATTTGCTGTTTTTGTGGTCGAACCAATCCTGGCTTCCGGCTCTTAAAACTTAAAGGTTTCTTAAATCAAGTGTTAGATGCGTGAAGAGGATGGGAGTCTGACTGCTCACGATCTTGAGAATAATAAGCTCGTTATTTGTTCAATTTCCATTAGTTAAATCTCGCACTTTACTACGATGGGCATTATTCAAATAATGGTTTATATACTGCAAAATCATGCTATGAATGTTGACGGGTAGCCTTCATGAAATGATTCAGTTATATGTCTCTAGTTGAAGAAGTTGTTGAAATTATTTCTTCCCTAAAATAATTTCCCTTTTATGGCGTCTTTGTAATAGTCGCATTCTTGTTTCGTTAGACCATTGATAAAGGTACACAAACTTGTCAGGTGTCAGCGTATAGGACCGGAGCATTACTGGCATCTATTCTATGATTGCCCATATTTGTCCTCATGTTGGACTGCTACTAAAGTGGTTAAACCGACATTGACCACCGATGAATTTCCTGTTTGGTTGCTAAAGTTGATTGATGATCTTGATCCTGATGTAATGTGTTCGGTAGTAATGATCTTATGATGTGTATGGAGGCAACGAAACCAGAAGCTTTGGAGAATCCCCCTTACTACCAAAGAGGAAGGCGGTGGAGCCGTATGTGTTTCAGATTGGTGTCGAGCCCATGCCGGTACATCTTCCTCTCATTGCTCAACAAGGCTCATGGACCCCAATTCCGGTCTCCTGGCCTCAGAGGCCATTGGAAGTGCAACTGATGCTTGTTTCATGATCTATCATCATAGGTTTGGGCATGGTGGGATGCTTAAGGAATGATGGCCGCTTTATGCATAAGATGTCATGGATGCCATTATCCTCGTAGTGTCAAAGAAGCTAAAGCATTGAAGACTGCGAGGCCCTTCTTGGGATTTATCTTTTGAAGTCGGGTTGATGGAGTTTGAAACGCATTCTTTATTAGTTGTTACGCTCTGTCTCTCACACTCTTTAGACTGCTCAATATGGCTTTTAATTCCGGATTGTGCGTAGTCTTAGAGGTAATGGTACTACTCTATTCGGTTTGTAAGAGTAAGAACAAGTGTGTCATGTTCTAGCTAGACATGTTTGTTTCAATGCTAGTCTCTACGAGTCTTTTGTCATCCCTTCTTGGTTGGAGGAGGTGATTCTTTCTGATTTATCATCTATTTAATGAAGGTTCTTCATTGCTTATCAAAAAAAAAAAAAAAAATAGTTGCGGGCATTTACCGAATCTTTCAAATAGCCTGGCTCTGTTTTGAAGATTCTGATTGTCAGATATTTGTAGATGTGCATTCCCTACTTTTTCTGCTCTGTTAGACAACAAGTTGGCACTGCTCATGATTATTTAGATGCTATTACACTTTCTTTTTAGGCATAGTAGATGGAAAAGGTTCTCGGTGGGGAGCTATTATTAGTTTAAACAAGACCAAGGAGGGGAGGGGAAGACATGAGGCGTGATACCGCTAAAAGCTATTCTCGTTCGTTATAATTTGTGCATTTGGTGGTTTTTTGTTCGTTTTCACCACCCTCTTACTCTTAAGATTCCATCTAATAATGAAAGATTGAGGGACTCCAAGAAGCCCTCGCCCTCCGTCTGAGGAGAACTCGAATCTCAAGCTTGAATTAAGGTACTTTTTTTCACATTCATTCATTCATGTGTATGTGTATGTGTATGTGTATGTGTACGAGTATGTTTATGTGCATGTGTATGTGTACGTGTACGAGTATGTTTATGTGCATGTGTATGTGTGTAAATTAAAAAAAATTAGGTGATAATTTACAATTACTTCGTGGAAATATATGTCTCCTGTTAAAAATAGTTTATAATTCTTAATGTTTGATTAAATAAAATTTTGTTTTGTAGTTTGAAATTTTTTTAATTAACTTTATATATATATTTTTTATATTTATAAACATGTTTTAAAAATTGCTCTACTCGTAATAATTGCTTTTAATTATTTTGTTTGTAATATAAATCTAAAAATAAGTGAATATAATACTTTATTTTTTAATTATCTTTATATTTATATTATTATTTTAAGAATAAAATTAAAATATTTGTGAAGAATTTCCTAACATATCTTTTAGTCAATTATTTTGGGTCTTGGTTTCAGCTTCTTTTTTTTTTTTTTTTTTAGGTCACCGTCACGCACAATCCTCTCATTTAAAAAAAAAAAAAAACAGAACTTATATGACATCTTTTAAAGGTATGTTTTTCATTTAAAATTTTTATATAATTTTTCGATAGACTAGGTGAACTTTGAGGTTCACCCACCCTTAAAACATAATCCTCCCTAATTCTTATATTTCCCCCAATCAGCCATAAGGGAAGCAAATTTATTTAATTGAAATTTTAAAAATTAGGATTACTTTCTTTAATAAAACTATTTTTTTCTTAAATGTGATTTATAATGAAAATTTTGAATTATTATTTTCTTTCCTCGCCTCTACTTTGATGCAGAAGTCATCATTATCCCAAGCAAAACCTAGTGAGCTTTGGTTTCTTGGGCGAGGGATTTCCCTTTAGCTTTGAATTTCTATATGATCGTTGAAGAGATCCCAAACTTGGCCTTCCCTTTAGTAGGGTTGAGCCTATTATAATGAGTCCAAATCCTAAAATTGACAATGATTAGAGAATTTTTGTTGAGGCCCTCAATGTTTTACTAAGAGCATGTTTCAAGATGAAAATATCAGATATCGGTTGCTAACAACACGACTTTGAAAATTGAAAGTCGGTTGGAGTAAATATAGAGAAAATATTGGAAAAATCGTCGATATATCGAATGTCCACAACACGCGCGTGGACTTGAAATTCCACGATCAAATCGGTAAAAAAAAGTAGCGATATATTGTCGATATAATGCCATATTCCATTGAGTTATCATCATTTTGAATTTAACGCCCCTAAAATTTTGCCTTGATACTCACAAAATTCATTATCGCGATGCAAATTGACTTAAATTTTACCCTGATACTCACAGAATTCATTATCATGATGGAAATTTGTTATATAAAAAAAAGGAGAATAACAATTAAAGAATTTAAATACTAGGTATCCACGAGTAAACTTGGAAACTTAAAAGAACAGAAAGCTTGTTTAATGTAATGGGCTAAAAACCCTCATATATTTTTTCATTTCAAACTATAATAATATCCTAAAAATATATTTTAATACATGAATTATCTTTATATTTTCATTTATATTTAATTATCAGTAATTATCTATAAGATATGAATATTAAAATAAATTATATATTTTAATTAAATAAAATGTGATTTTAGTATTAAATATATCTCATTTACCTTATCTTAAACTTATTATAATTTCAATTTTAATTTTTTATATTTATACATTTACTTTTTTTTAAAATTTTTGTATATTATTGAAATATAAAAAATGTGATTTTTTTTTTCAAAAAGTTGCTTAAATATATAATAAATTGTCATGCCTCAAACCCACCCTAGGGGCATGATTGTCGACCACACCCATCAAGCCTCTCAGTCAAGGTTTGGAAGTGTGAAACGACACTAACTTTCCTCAGAATCAGATTTTTGTCAAACAGCCAACACATGTTCAAAGTAAATGCACAACTTTCTAAATTCATAAATTCTCCAAATTCAAATTTTCATGCCGACAAAAATTACTTCTAAATATCCAAATCTCAATTATGCATGTCATATAAAGCTGTTCAAAATATAACAATATTTGGGACTCCCAACCAAATTTTTATACTAATATAAAACGAATGTTAATATTCAAGTGACTTTCAATTGACTTTCAAACCCAACATTTCACATAAACATGAACTTATTAATTCAACATGATCCAACATAAAGTTCTAATCAAATCCTAATGATGACGAATCCCCAACCTAGCCATCACTCCTCGCGGAAACTAAAAGTACCTGAAAATATGTCAACGAATGGGAGTGAGCTTAAAGCTCAATAAGAAATACTAATACATTTTCATGGATCAAAAGCTAATCATATAACAACAGATGCTTTTTCATCAAACTTAGATTCAAAAATAAGTTGGAACATTAACAAAATTACTTCAAAACACTTCATTCAATTCAAATCAGTTTCATATCAAATATGATCCAAACAATTTTATATCAAATTTCGATTCAAACACTTTCATATCCAGTCCAAAATCAAATACATTTCAAATATATTTTTCTCTGGTCATCAAATATCAAATGGTGCCCAGCCCTGTGGGACTTTCAAATGAATGGCTAGCCACAAATTGTTCTTTTTAAGGTGGACGGAACCAAATACTACTAGTACTAGTAACCTCTAACCGAAACCCCTAGAGGCTGGGGTTCAAATCAATTACATTCGCCACCAAGGAATGTAAAGGTCAACTATTATTCCCGTTGACAAAGGCCAAATAGTGTCAACTATTATTCCCAAGGATTGTGGTCGAACTAACTACAAAGTCAAATATTTCTATCTCAAAAGTTCAAATTACAAACATCATATCTCCACATTTTCTTTCATAAACAAAATAAATCTCAAAAGTACAATCATACAAAACTACTTTTTGATCAATGGATAATCAAATAAATAAAAAAGTAAAACTTTTCATAAACCAAGAATATATATAATTTAGTTAAAATAATTTTCACCCTCAAATGAAGTAAAAACAAACAATTTTCTTTTTAAAGATCTGCATTAATATCCCTTACCTCAAAGGAGTAATTCAAAAGCTTTGAAAGAGCTAATCCGAAAAAATTTCCACCTCACTCTTAAAATAATAAGGAAGTAACTATCATCATTACTTATTTATTCTTAAAACTTTCCTAATTTGATATTGTGACGCACAAAAACCGAGGGGTCCATTGACAACCTCACAACCCGCTGCACACTGCGGAATGCCTGCAACGACACTACTCACGAAAATTGGGCAGAGTCTCCTTTGTACGGGGAGTTCTACCCAAGGTACAAACCTGTCCCAACAATCAACTTGTGACCACATCGGGTCCATATACAATTAAAATGAGTAAAAATGGCCACTTGAGCCCCTGCATTAATACTCATAACAAACATACCAACTATATACCATAGTTCAAGAGTTAATACATTACTCTTAATACCAACATATATTAAAATTATAAAATTCTAATACATGCCATACAACAATAGTGAAGCCACAAGTCGACTTTCTTCTCAAAACGGCCTATAATGAGTGCCGCCTTCCCACCGCTTCCCGTGCACTCGAAATGGTGATCCTCGACGTGGTGAGCAAAGCCCAAGAGATAATTTCCTGTTACGGGTTACTCCCCACCTAAGTGCACATGCATGGCAAACAATCACATTCAAGCAAATTCATGAACCTACTCGAATGTCTACATGCCCAAACCCATGTCTCGAGTCCTCACGGACTCTCTCACACTTGCCTAAACCATGTATGAGAAAACCATTTCCAAACAAAGGTATTTGTTTTTAACCGTGGACAACCCTCCAATATAAAATAGTGGACCGGATCCGATAATTTATTTTGTCAACGACCTCCCATGTGTATCAATCAACACTCCGACGACATATTTTGTATGACAACCCTCCGATGTATATCACCTGGTCGACCGACGACATATTTTGTATGGACAACCCTCCGATGTATATCAATTGGGTCGCATCTGACGAGCAGATATTTTATATGGACAACCCTTCGATTTTGTAATGGACACACTGGCTAATTATCCCACATGTGTGTAACCTCCAATACCTTCAAGAAACCACCATGCACTTACTCCTATTGGTTCTAGGTGCCCAGTTGCATATGGAATGTAATGATGCCACCCGATATGTTCATGCTAATATATTCACATGCATATATTAACATAATTAAATCGCATAAAACATGTTATGCAAATTCACCATCAATCTCACACCAAAATTAGCTCACATGGGCTACTCAACAAACACGAGCAATTCATTTTGAATCACTCAACCAACACATTTTCACACAAAATTATTTCGTGTTTCATTATTCATGTGGGAACAAGAAACCTCGTTACCGTCTCACGATCACTCAATTATGAATTTTCTCCACTCTGCCTGTAAAAGCTTTCTTGAAAATCCAATTTATAGCCAAACAAGCCTCAGAACATTCCTAACCATTTACATGGCCTTTAGACAAAGATTAACGCTAGTAGGAAAAGATCCCTACCTCTTGGAGTTGTCGGAACTCCACCAAATTGGTGCCCACGCGTAGCCCTCCCCTTGTAGAACAACTTTCGCTTCGCCGAAACCGATGGTCCCCACTCACTTAATCCTAGAGAGAAGCTTACCTCTCTCTCTCTCTCTTAAAAAACATCAAACCTAAGCCATCGTGATCTCCCTCCCCTTCTCCCCGCAGAGACGTTTTGGTTTTTCAATTTGAGAAGATGACCACTATTCAAAATTTGTCTTATTATCTCATTAAACTTTCACTTAATTCCCATTATGTCCATTCTTCTAGATTTTTGACACTTGGCACTATCTAAGCCGCCCATTTCCATCATCTCTACTCATGCAACATGTGTCACATGAGTACATGTAATAGGTGACTTTTGTCACATCACATGTCATTTTACTGCACCCGATATCCTCGTGTCTCTCTAAAACGTGTAAAATTTCGACTATCTCACCCACTGCAGCTAGATTTCGAGACGATTCCAATCTGGTGAAGTCCGCATTATCCGAGATCTATAAAAATTTTGGATTTTATCGAAATGACATTTTTTACCCTTTTTTCCGAAATTGGAATTTTCTGGCCCACATTTTCCTTAAAAGGAATTTTGTCCCGAAATTATGTACAATCACTACAAACACATGCATATGCAACGTGGGCACTCACCATTCATGCAGCCTGGGGATCATCCACAGCCTCGAGCGCATCCGCTACTCCCGGAAGCCATACTAGCCATCGCTTCCCGTGACTTCCGACCGAGTGTGCATCAAATACCACATTGGCCCTACCAAGATGGTAATGCAAAGTGAAGTCATAATCCTCTAGGAACTCCATCCATCCGCTGCTCCTCGCTGCCGAGGTCTCACAGGCGGTGAAAATATACTCGTAATTTTTACGGTCCGAGACACCCGAACTCTTCGCCATATAAGTGAAGCTAAATTCAAGGCGAAGACTACGACCGCTAACCTGTCGTGTGGGGTAATTCCATGATTCTTCAACTGAAGGGAACCATAAGCTACTACCCTCCCGGACTGCATCAAAACACATCCCAGTCCGGCTATCTAGGCATCACAATACACTATGTACCCCTGTCCCCTGTCTGGGACTATCAAGATAGGAGCTGAAATAAGTCTCCTCTTCAACTCTTGGAATGTCTCATCGCATCGGTCATCCCAATCAAAATTGACCTCCTTCCGGGTCAATCTTGTCATAGGTACTGCTAATCGGGAGAAATCCTCAATGAATCTCCTATAAGATCAAATTCAATCCCAAGAAACTGCAGATCTCGAAGATCGACTTCGCCTCGACCTTCTCTCGGTCCACCGACAAGCTCGGGATGTCGACAACGACGGTCCTAAAAATCTCACTCAAGAAGCCAAAATCGGCACTTACCGAACTCATGCATAACCGATGGTCTCCTCAACAACTGCACAACTCTACTGATACCATGCTCCACTGACCGGGAGTAGATCAAAACGTCATCCACGGCGCCACGACATAAATCGATCCAAATAAAATTTTAATACCTCGCCACGATGAGGTCAATGAATGTCGCTGGCGCGATTCGCTGGCTCAAAGGCATCATCAGAACTCAGCGCCTATAACGCCCTAAACGCTGTTCGTGGATATTTGCCTCCCAAACCCTAGCCGATGCAACCACAAGGGAAGGGGTTCATCTTATAGACTCTGCTCCTCTCAACTTATCAAACAACCATCAATCCCCAGAATGGGCACTCGATTCTTGATCAGAACCCTGCTCAATCAGAGTCACTAATGGCTGGTCTGTCTTTCTCTTCGCAAATGTGAACCTGAGCCGGGCCCCACGGTTAAGTGTTCTGCCTAACGGAACCCCTTTGGTCCCCCAAAGAGCTCCCGGTGAGTCGGACTCGAGTTCCTGCAGACTCAATTGGTGCCATCCCGCGGAGTCATAGAGATAGGCGAAGTACTAGGCGTAACTCAATGGCGTATCTACAACCCTCGCGAGGTAACTCCTGCAGAGCTCATCCGAAAAACATTCTCATACTCGCAAACTACTCACAGAGATCTAAGTCCGGGTCTCAATTCGCCCTCCCGTAAGGCTTGCTAGCCAACCCGCTAACCTGCCCCTTCTAGCGGCAGATAGGGTTTCTACACTCACAGAAATCCCAAATTGCTACTCTAACGCACTAGAAATTCCCGTGTGGAGCCGGTCGCATTGCTTGCTTAAACCTCGTATAAAATTTTTTCCTTTTTCCAACTTATAGTTTAGTAAAAATTCGGGCAAAGATATCAACCGAAATAAGGACATATTCCACTCTTATACATAATTTACATTTTTCCAAAATATGGTAACCAAAGCAATTGTTCTGCTAAAGAGCCTCAAGCTCACATTTCCACAAATTACACTATACATATGCTCCATTATACAAATTCAAAGTATTTCCTTACATAATATTATTAATAACAAAGACCGATTCTAAGTCGAGAATTTAATCTCGTTTCAATATCCGAGTGCTCGTACTGAAAAAATAGTTTTTAAAACACAAAATAATGAGCTAAACGAGCTCAGTGAGTGTATGCTTTATAAAATGTTTTTCTTTTTCGGAAAACATCTCAAAACTGTAAAACTCTCTTTTACAGGGTATTTTCCAGAAGCCTTGCTTGCTTACTTTGCTTTGCTTTTCTTTAAGAGTTTCTAAAACTTTTCTCAAATCTCTGCTTTAAAAGTTTATAAAACTTTTCTCAATTCCGCTTTTTAAAAAGTTTATAAAACTTTTATAAATATTATCGCTCAACCGCATGCTTTAAAAATAAAACGGAGTACGCTCAACCGCTTGCTTTAAAATCACACGGGAGCCTGTGCTCAATCATTGCTTTTGAATAAAAACGGAGTCAGTTCACTGTTTGCTTAAAATAAACACCGGAGCCTCGGTTTCAACAGGCATCGCTGGCGGATTTTTTAAATTGCACAGCATGTTATAAATCATCACCACTGCAGGCCTTCTCGCCGTTGCACTCTGCAACACGGCTGGCACGATCGCGTCGGGCAAGCCGACCGGTCCCCGCCACCCAGATGGTACCGGGCATTACTCATTCTTTCTCGGTATCAGGACTGACGCTTCATCAATATACTTAGTTAACGCTTAATCTCATATACTTCAGACGCGCCACTTCGCCTCCGAATGCCATGATGCATGACCTAAGTTTGCTTAATGAAAATCTAAAATGCTTGAATGATATCCTAACACCACTCGTGCACGATGGCACCTTCAACCTGGGCATGCTTGCTTAAGACTAGAATGAAGCTGGGGCATGTTTTCAAAATATTCTCACATTGCCAAATATGGTTTACAACTCAAAACCATTTGCTTGCTTGCTTGCTTGAAACATGGTTTATCAATTCAAACCATTGTTTGATTTAATGGCGCCTTATAATTCAAACCATTTGCTTGTTTGTTGAATTATCAAGCATTTTTTCAAATATGGTTTAAATAAAACCATTTGCTCGCTTCTTAAATTATGGTTTTACAACTCAAAACCATTAAATACTAGTGTAAAACAGTTTATAATAATAATACACTAGTATTTGAGAAAAATAGGTTTAGAACACTCACCTTTTTGCTTACTAAACTTGAGCACGATTCCACAATTTTCCCTCCTTTGCTTTTAGCCTACACACTCAAACAAATACGGAGAACACATTAATCGCCTATGTATAACGTATAAACTTAACGTACTTCATAGCACTTATTCACACTCGACGAATATCGCCGAGGCGGCGAGGTACGCTAATGTGCTTTTTCATCGAGCCCAATCTTATTTGAACCTTCTTAATCATTTAGTAAGGTTCCTATACAATTGGTGTGTGAAGTAGGCTTAAATATGCAAAATACAACAATCTGTATTTTGGGCACTGTTGCACCATTCACCTCGATCGGTATTGGTATCGATTTGTCTCGTTATGGCACCTGGTATTCTTTGTATCGATATCACATCACTGGCTTCATGGTAGCACCTGCATCGCCTCGTTTTGGTATCGGTACTTCACTGAATTTGCTCAAAATTACTTTTCCTTCTTTGGTACCATTTCTTCATACAACTTCTATATTCCATAATACCTCAAGAATCAACATGGAATTCATCCAAAACCACTCCATAACACTTGTATTGGTGGTTTGGAATCTTATACCACAAAACCCTAGTGAAATCTATGAATTCAACCAAAGGTCCACCAATTCTATATAAAACCATATAATTAGATGATTCCATGTTTATTTTACACCAACTAGGTTTTTCTCCATAATTCAACAAATCTAGGTTTGGGTGATCTCTTCCACAAACCCTAGAAAAGAAGGAACTAATCTCCAAACCAAAACCTTAGGAATCAAAATACCCATGATTTCAAGACGAAACATACTGCTCTGGTCTTCTCCCACTTCTTCCTCTTCTTCCTCTTCTTCCTCTCATTTTCTCCCTTCTTCTACTCTTCTATGGGTTGCCCTAGCCAAATGAGAACAAAATGTGATATTTGGTTTGTCTCATAGCCTATTTATACTCCCATATTTCTCCTAATTGAAATTAAGTCCTTAATCTTTCAACTATTGCACCACACTTTTGTTATTTTCACTTTGGCATACTATCTTCTTGGATTATGCCCTTTATGTCCCATTTGCTCAATTACGCTTTTTACCCTTGCTCTAGTACAACAATTTCGGGTTCATAATTTATCATTTTGCTATTTTCATCCTAATAACAACTCCCAAAATATTACAATGGCATTCTGGCGCACATATGCGCCCCTACAAGCATTTACTCAATACACTCGGACGGGGCTACAAAAATCCTCCCCTTAGAACATTTCATTCCTCGAAATGAACAAACTAAACTCAAAGGAAAGGAAATTACCTTTTATTCGAAAATAATTGAGGGTACCGACGGCGCATCCGGTTCTCCGTTCCCAAGTAGTTGCCTCCTCTCATGATTCTTTCCATAGGACTTAACCAAAGGGAATTACTTTACTCCTCAAAGACCTATTCCTTGCAATCTACTATCCGCATGTGTTTCATAAGTCAAGTTCTCCTTTAACTGCATCTAAGCTGTCTTCACGCATGTGAAGGATCCGATATATTTCCTAACATCGACATACTTAACGATCATGAATCCTTGATAACTCGGGGGTAACTTTTAACTCGTAAGCTACCGCCCCACTTTGCTCACAACTTCACAGGTCTTATATATTCTCTTACCAAGCTTATTCTCGCTTCCCGAATCTCAAACACCTTTCCAAGGAGAAATCTTCAAAAGACTCACATCACCTATCTCGAATCGTTGCAAAGCTCTCACGACCTGCTTATCCGCATAACCTTTTCCGTCTCATCTCTTACTATCTTGCTATCACGTAACAATTTTCACTTTCAAGTGATCTCGCACTAATTCAGTCTACTAGTCTTCATCATCAACTCATCCCAAAGACACTGAGTCCCTACATTTCCTACCATACAATGCTCTCAATAAAATCTCTATACTCGCCTCGATAAACTCGTTGCTTCTGTAGGCTTAACCCATTAGTGCCAAATGAGTATCCCAGAACCCAATCACCCAAGATCTAAGATATCCTAATGTCTGAATAATCCTCTAACCGCCATTCGCCCGAGGATGAAATGTCAGGTCGAATGTGAAGCAGCACCAAAGTCGCTTGCAAAGAAGCCAAACCTCGGATGTGGAATTCAGTGGTCTCGACCGAAACTATCAAAACTGGAACCCCATGAAGTCTCACTATCTCGTCCACATACAATTGGGCCAACTTTTCTAAAGAATCTTCAACATTAACTGGCGGAAAATGAGCAAACTTCGTCAATCGATCTACTATCACCCACATATAGTAATATGTTGCTCAAGTCCGTGGGAAGACCCACACAAAATCCATAGATTTTCTTCCATTTCCACATCGAAGGGGGTGGAGCAACGACATCTTCCCCGCGGCCTCTCGATGCCCGCTTCACTTGCCGATGTGTTAGGCACCTAGAAACGAAACTCGCGATCTCTTTCTTCATCCCATTCAACCAATAATGTTCTTTCAAAGTCCTGTACATCTTGGTACTACCTGGATGCATAGCATGCGCAGATGAATGTGCTTCTTCCATAATGTCTCTTCGCCACACTCGCACACATATTCTCCTGGCCCTTTTTCACTATCATGCCATTACATCTAATTTGAAACCCGCTTTTCATTTTTCTATCTTTTCCTTAAGCTTAATCATCCTCAGGATCCCGTGACTCCGCCCGCTAGAACTGATCCACTGTAAGGGCTCCAATATGAAACTACTAATAAGGCTCTCGAATCCTCAACATCCAATAATATCACCCTCAGCTCTTTAGATCCACCAATAGTGGAAGATAACCTGATCTCATGTGAGACAAAGAACTCTCTGGTCGCCTACTCAAGGCATCTGCTACAACATTAGCATTTCCTGGATGGTACTCAATAGTATAGTTGTAGTCCTTAATCAACTCTGCTTCATCTTTAAAGCTTTTGCCCTCGTGTTTAACTCTGGGTGAAAATATATCAAGCCTCATGATCTGTAAAGATCCTACAAGGAACACCATATAAGTAATGTCTCCATATTTTTAGGGCAAACACGACTGCTGCAAGCTCTAAGTCGTGTGTAGGGTAATTCTCCTCATGCTTCTTTAGCTGTCTAGAGGCATATGCAATCACCCTATCATTCTGCATCAAAACACAACCAAGGCCTTGCCTGGAAGCGTCACTATAAACCATAAACCATCTCTCCCATTGGGTAAAGCTAGAACTGGAGCTGAAGTCAATCTATCTTTCAACTCCTCGAAACTCTGCTGGCAAGCATCCACCCAATCATACTTGACATCTTTCCTTGTCAAAATTGGTCAGCTACCATTCGAGAACCCCCAACAAACTTCCCGTAATACCTCGTTAAACCAAGGAAGCTTCGACCGACATCTCTTGGTGGCTTCCACCTCTACCACAACTTCTATTTTGGATCCACACTCACCCCCTGGCCGAGATCACATGATTCCAGAATGCCACCCCTCACAAGCAAAAATGACACTTGCTCAACTTGGCATACAACTGCCGCTCCCTTAGCGTCTGCAACACAATCCTCAGGTGCTCTAAATGTTCCTCTAAACTACTTGAATACACTAGGATATCATCGATAAAAACTATGACGAACCTATCCAAATACGGTTGGAATACCCGGTTCATCAAATCCATAAACGCTGCCGGAGCATTAGTCAAACCAAACGGCATCACCAGAAACTCATAATGCCCGTAGCGTGTCCTGAATGTACTTGGGTACATCACTCTCGCGACCCTCAACCGATGATACCCGCACTCGCCCATTCCTGAGTATACCGAGATCTCGAGTTGATCGACAACTCATCGATCCTAGGGAGTGAATACTGATTGCGAATGGTAACTTTGTTCAGGTGCTTGTAATCTATACACAACCAGAAAATCCCATCTTTCTTTTCATGAAGAGAACTCAGCTCCCATGGATATGCTCTACGAATGAATCCCTTACTCAACAAATTCTTAACTCAGCCTTAAGCCCTCAACTCAGAGCCATCCTATAAGGAGGAATGGAAATGGGCTCACTCCCGGGATCAAATCAATGGAACTCCACCTCTCTTTTCTCGAGGTAATCCCGCAATATCATATGGGAACACATCTTAGGAACTCTAACAACTGAATCTCATCTACCATAGTCCCCCATTCCCTTGTCTCCCACCATAAGCTGGGATAACCCCGATAACCCTACGCAAAGATTCATACGCATGGCGGAGGATCATATTGAAGATAACTCGCATATTCCCTTAAACTTTACCTCCACTTCGGCCTATGCAATCTCATTTCCTTTTTATAACAATCTAACGTGGCTCTATGGCAAGACAAACTAATCCATACCGAGAACCACATCGGTCCCTCATATCTAAGGTCATTAGCATCCACGAACCCCGTCCCTAATTAGAACTCTACTATCTCTCGATTTGCCTCGAGAATAACGGATTCCACCGAAGGGAACTCTCATAGACCCTCTAATGGATGGGTCTCTATCTAGAAGTATCTAAGAATGGCTTAGAGCAAATGAACGCGCGGGCTCCCGTCCACTAATGTATATGCATCATGATCAAGGATAGAAATAATACCGCTGACCAAGACCGAGCCAGATCTACATCTTGTCAGTCACAAAGATAAACTCCGCCCGAAAAGCGGCCTCTCGTCTTATCCCCGCACCACCGCTCTACCACGACGCCCCCACCCGCGGCCGCTACTTAGCCCTCTACTAAACCTCCTCAAGACTTCTCGAGTGCTCATCTCCGTGCCGGGTAACGGCCGCTAATGACATGTCTCTACACCAATCAACTGAGGGCACTCCCTAATGAAATAATCCTTCGCCACAAAGTGGAAACACCCTCGACTATATCTCTTACACTCCCATGGTGTCGCTCCGACACATCCGACGACTGGAGGAATACTCAGCCACTGAAGAAGCAACCTGGGGTCTCACCGATCCGACCAGAGATAGCTCCCCACCGCACCTCGGCCTCTATAACCTCTACCCTTGCTTCTCTTTGCTGCACCGCTCGAGCTCGTTGGGAAGTGCTTGGTGCACTCCTCTTACTTTCCTGCCTACTATGATACATAGCCGTAGTGCTTGTTCAACTCTCGTGAGCGCCTCAACTAAGTCTCCCACCTATTATGAGGAACCACTGGAGCAAATGCACTCGATTCGTGTTGTAATCCCGTTAAAACCTTTACACTTCGTGACTCCCACACCGAATATGAACCAATCCGACTAAGTTTTGGAGAATCCTTCATATTCCTGACACGACATGTTCTTTGCTCTAATCAAAGAACTCCTCAATCTTTGGAATCTCGTGACTCGAGGAAAGAATCTATCGCTGAACTCTTGCTAAAATTGTCCCATGTTATTCCATCGTGATACCTCCATCCACGGCATCCTCCATCCTTAGCCCCGTCTTCCATCAAAACCGAAAACAAGATTCTTCAGCCATCTGCAAAATTCTATAACCTCGCAAACCTTGTTTACCTCGGGTCTAGCCATAACCAAGCTACCTCCTGATCACCACGCCATCATACGGTGCTCGGGCGCCCAAACTCGTATTCTCTCTATTGACCTCCCCGGTTCTTCTATAACCTCTCTAGGTGGCGGTGGAGGTTACGATTGCTGACGGGTCGCTATGGCTACTATCTCGAATCTCGTGCCACCCGCTCGGCCGTAAACAACTCTAGCACTTCGAGCTCCTTCCTAGCGCCCGGGGATGGTCCACTCTCGACTTACCGCCGAGGCCGGACCCATAGAGACAGGCAAGTACCGTGGTGTAACTAGATACCAAAGTCTACAACCCTCTGCGGTGGGAATCCCGGTAGCTCATCCGAAAAAACATCCTCATACTCGCAAACTACTCGAGGTAGATCTAAGTCCTGTCTCACCTCGTCCTCCAAGGTAAGGCTTGCTAGCCAACCCGCTAACTGTCCCTGACACCTGGACTCGTACACTGTCTTGGGAAAAATATCATGCTTGTCCCCCTGCGTACGCTATGCATCCAGGTAGTACCAAGATGTACAGGACTTTGAAAGAACATTACTAGTGGAATGGGATGAAGAAAGAGATCGCGAAGCCTGCTTTCTAGGTGCCTAACTGGCCACAGTGGAAGGCAGAAAGCAACAAAGGCCCAAGGGGAAGACATGCTGGGCCATTCTCATTCTAGTATGGAAATGGGAGAAGATCACTATAGATTTTGTGACAGGTCTTCCACGAACTCAGAGGCAACATGATGCTATATGGGTGATAGTAGATCGATTGACAAAGTCTGGCCATTTTTTTGCCGCTAATGCTAAAGATCTCTATAGAAAAGTCAGTCTAATCAGATGTGTGGGATGAGATAGGTGAGACTTCAACGGGGTTCTGCTTCGATATTTCGTATCGAGACCTCGTATTCACATCCGTGTTTTGGGCCTAGTTTCCGCAAACAACTTTGTGGTACTGGCCACATTTAGCACAACATTTTCATCCTCGTGACAAATGGTCACGTAGAGGACTATTCAAACGTTAGAGGATATGCCGAGAGCTGCGGTGATGGAATCTCATGGGAGTTGATATCACTGGCACTAATGGAGTTCGCCTACAACAACAGCTATCAGGCCAGTATAGAGATGGCCCCATTTGATGCACTGTATGGTAGGAAATGTAGGACTCCAATGTGCTGGGATGAGGTTAGTGAGAGAAGACTAGTATGCCCTGAACTAGTGCAAATCACTTTAGAGAAAGTGAAAGTTGTTTGTGATAACTTGAAAATAGCAAGAGATAGACGTAGTGCTTATGCGGACAACCGTCGTAGAGACTTGCAATTCGAGATAGGAGACCAGGTATTTTTGAAGATTTCCCCTTGGAAAAGTGTTTTGAGATTTGGAAAGTGAGGCAAGCTTAGTCCGAGGTATATAGGACCTTATGAGATTGTGAGCAAGGTGGGGCCAATAGCTTATAAGTTGAAGTTACCCTCAGAGTTATCAAGGATTCATGATACATTCCATGTGTCGATGTTAAGGAAGTACATCTGCATCCTTCACATGTGTTAAGAGAGCAACCAAGCAGCTAGCCGAGAACTCGATGAGGAGGAAAACACCTGTGCAGACAGGTGGATCGTGAAGGAATGTGTGTCAAGGGCAAGGTAATCACGAGAGGGCAGTACTGGGACTGTGAGGCTCGGGAGGCGCCCCGTCGCATCCCCACTATTTTCCGAATAAGGCACATTCCTTTCCTTTGAATTTAGATTTTCATTTCGAGGACGAAATGTTCCTATGAGGAGGATTTGAAACGCCCGTCCCGAGAAGCGTGTACAAGCATACGTAACCTAGGCCACATGAGCACTAAGTGTCATCAGAATATTGGGAGCAGTACTCAGACCTAAATTGTGAAATGATAATTTATGGAACCCGGAATTTGTATTAGAATAAGGGTTAAAATCGTAATTGATCAAATGGGACATAAAGGGCATAATCAAAGAAGATAGTATGCCAAAATTGAAATAAAACAAGTTGATTTGCAATATTAAAGTGCTTGAGGACTTAAATACAAATATGAGACTATAAAGGAGGAAACAAACAAAACAGTCCCATTTTGTTCTCTATTTGGCTAGGGCAACCTATAGGAGAGAGAAGAATGGAGAAAAGAAGCAGGGAAGAGGAGGGAGTTAAGAGGAAGAAGAAGAAGGAGAAGAGAAAAGGTATGTTTTCATTTTGGAATCATGTGTCCTTCGATTTCTAGGATTCGTGGCGTGGAGATTAGTGATTTCAGGCTAGGGTTTTGTGAAGAGATCACATTAACCCTAGGATTCTTGAAGTTTTGTGGGTAAAACCCTAATTGGTAAAGAATAAACATGGAATCCATCATATTTATATGATTTTGTAGGAATTGGTGGACCTAGGGTTGAATTCATAGGATTTTCACCTAGGGTTTGGTTATATGAGGTTCTAAATCACCAATTCAAGTGTTATAGAGTGGATTTGGATGAATTCCATGTTGATTATTGAGGTATTATGGAATATAGAAGTTGTATGAAGAGAAATGGTACCAAAAGAGGGAAAAAGAAGTACCATGGGCATATTCCAAGTGGTACCCAGATTAAAACATGTGACTAAGATTCACCCACCAGGCTGACCGGTACCAGAGTCGATACAAGCGGTACTGGTACCGTCACCAATCAACTCCAGACAGTGCACCGATCGAGTGGTACCGGTGATCAAGAAGGCCCAAAATGCTCATATTGTTGTATTTTCGCATATTTAAGCCTAAATTCACACACCAATTGTATAGGAACCTTACTAAATGATTAAGGTAGGTTCAAATAAGATTGAACTCGATGAAAACGTAGCGCACTCGCCACCTCGGCGATATCTGGCCGAAAGGTGAATAAGTGCCATAAGCACGCGAAGCTTGAGTACGCAGGCCAAAGGCGATTAATGTGTTCGCTCTATTCGCTTCGAGTGTGTAGGGCCAAAGCAAAGGCTGAAAATCGGGAATCGCGTTCAGCTTAGTGGGTTAAAAGGTGAGTGTTCTAAACTTATTTTAAATACTAGTGTATTATTATAAACTGCTTTACGCTGGTATTTAATTGAAAAGACCCGAAAATCCACTCTTTCAAAAGGGCAAAATCATAATTTCGTCGGTAACCGAATTTATTCTCGAATTCGGATGATACAAAACTGATTTCAATCGTTGAATCGTCTCGCCAAATCTAGCTACCATGTTGAATTTCGTTGAATTCCGAGACAGTCGGGAATTTCACGTTTTTCGAGGCACCGAGTATCGGGTGCCGTAAAACAATATTTGAAGTGACAAAAGTCACATATAACATGTACTCATGTGACATAAGTTGCATGAGTAGAGAAATGATGGAAATGGATGGCCGAGATCGTGCCATGTGTCGAAAATCCAAAAAGGGGACATGGAAGGCATTTTGGGATTTTTAATGAATGTACATAAACAATAAATAGTGTTGTCTCCTACCTAAGAGACCCAAAAGAGAAAACGTGAGAGAGGGGATGCAAAGGGGGTGCTAGAAATGGAGTTTTTGATTTTTTAGAGAAAGAAGGACCTCCTTCCCTTTAGATTTTCGGGAGATCCACCATGGAATTGCCAGACAAGAAGGAAAGTCGCTCTACACATCGAGGCCTACGCGTGAGCTCCGGTTTTGAGGAGTTTCGACAAAATCCGTGAGGTAGGGGTTTCATCCTACTTGTTTTACACTTTATTTAAGTGTTTTGTAATGCTTGAAGCCGTTTGAGGCCTGAGGGGCCGCTTGATCGGTCCTAAAATCCTGGGACCGAATTAAGCTGGAATTTTTGAGACTTCTTGACCGTCCGTGACAGTCCAAACTACTGGGCTGTTTGTGCTGGAAATTACATTAAATTGTATGCTGGGTAAGGTGGCGGAGACCTAAATGGGTATGGAATTCTGCCCCACCAAGAGGGACCGATGTAGGAGGAGTGGGTCGCCCGTGGACAACCCACTTGCTCGCTTGGGACTCGTAAAACAGCCTGGGCCAGGCGAAATGGACCATAAATGTCCATGTGTTTCGGCATTGGAATTGTTTGATGGGAGTGGCTTGAGTTGATTGATCAAAGAAATTAATAGGTTAATGCATGAACTTCTTGTATTAATATGATGTCACAATTATATGGAATATAATTGTGTGTATAGGCCATTGGAGATGAAATTGTGATTTGCTCAATTATATGGAATATAATTGTGTGTATGGGCCATTGGAGATGAGATTGTGTTTAGTTCAAGTGAGCTAATTTGGGTGATGGTTGATATTGTTGAATTACATGTAGTGTAATTGTAGAATTGAGAATATATGCATATTGGGTATATTGGTATAAATTGTGTTGAAATATGAATGGCTTGATTTGTGTGAAAATGGATAGGTTAATGCATGAACTTCTTGTATTAATATGATGTCAAAATTATATGGAATATAATTGTGTGTATAGGCCATTGGAGATGAATTAGATTTGCTCAATTATATGAATATAATCAGGTGTAGGTCGTTGGAGATGAGATTGTGTTTAGCTCATGAGCTAATTGGGTGATGGTTGATATTGTTGAATTACATGTGGTGTAATTTGTGAGATTTGAGAATATATGCATATTGATATATCAAGTCAAAATGATTGAAATGGCATAATGCATTTCATATGCACTGGGGTAGCCTAGAAATTAGGTGAGTGCATGACATGAAAAATTGAAAGAAAAACGAAAACGTTTTGAAAGGAATTTCACAGGATGAATTTCCGGAGAATGGGGTCAGAGACCTGGCCCAATAGATCATCAATGAGGACCATGACTGCTTCGTATGTCTCCAACACATGCTACTTAGAGGAGTCCCATATTTTTACCGATACTGACATAGTATAGTTTCAAAACAAGAATTGTTTCGAAAAAGATGTTTTCACTACATGGCTTAGGTAAGTGTGAGGGAGCTCTGGTGAGGACTGACGCTGGTTAATCATTTAGACATTCAAGTAGGATCACGAATTTGCTTGAATGTGTGTTTACTTTGGAGCATTGCATATGCACTTAGGGTGGAAAGAGTAAATCCCACTTAGGGTGATTCCACTATCGGGCGACAGCTCACCCCGCTGAGATATTATTTTCGTGCAATAAAGGGGCTTCGAGAAGACTCAGCTTCTTCTTAGAAACCTATTTGAAGAAAGCCAACGGGCTTTGGTTTTAGTTGGATACATGTATTAGAATGTTTTAAACTTTTAATATATGTTGTATAAGAGTAAATTATTAACTCTTGAAACTATGGTATATAGTTGGGATTATTTGGATGAGCATTGGTTTATGGGCCCAAGTGGCCGTTTTCATTCATATATATGTTATATCGATTTCGGGGACAGAGCTCAGATATGTGGCAGAGCCCCCGCACAAAGCGAGTACTCCGCCCGATTCGTGAGATGTCGGGTCACCCGACATTCACGAGTGTTTCCGCAGGTTGACGGGTAGTCAACGGACACCCCGGTTTTGGGGCGTCACATTAATGGTTTTGATGGTAAACCATATTTGAAAAGCAAGCAAATGGTTTTGATTTAAACCATAATTGAAAAGCAAGCAATGAGTTTAGCAAGCAAGCAAATGGTTTGAATTATCAAACCATATTTAAAGCAAACAATGGTTTTGAATTATTAAACCATGTTTCAAGCAAGCAAGCAAGCAAGAAGAATATTTTCGAAAACAAGCCTAACTAAAATCCCTAGTCTTAAGCAAGCATACCGGTCAGAGGTATTCCGTACATGCACGGTGGTGTTAGGATATCATTCATGCATTTTAGATTTGCCTAGTCGGCAAACTTAGGTCATGCATCATGGCATTTAAAGGAGACCGAGGCACGTACAGGAGTATATAGGGTTAACGCGTTAACTAAATTATGGTGATGGAGACCTAGGTCAATTCCACCATATTTACAGGAAAAGGTGGAGTGAAGTGTGCGCAGGCCCTTCCACCTAAGTGAGCGGACCTGTGTCCACCACCGCACGGTCGATGCCTGTGCCCCGTGTTCACTAGCAGACAAAGAAAGCCAGTGAAAAGTGCCTCTAGTGGTCGATGATTTTATAAGCATGCTTATTACAAATTTTAAAAATCAATCATCGATGCACGGTTGGAGCCCAGTTCTCGCAGTTTGTTTTAAGTAAACGGCTGGAGCCCAGTTCCCGCTTTATTTTAAAGCATGCGGTTGAGCCTGTGTTTCCATGTTTATAAAAGTTTTATAAACTTTAAAGCAAGAATTTCCGAGAAGAGTTTTATAAACTTTTAAAGCAAGAGATTTTGAGGAAAATTTGAGAAACTTTAAAGCAAAGCAAGCAAAGTAAGCAAGCAAGGTTTTTGGAAAATATCTTGTAAAGAAAGTTTTACGCTTGAGATATTTTCCAAAAAGCAAACATTTTATAAAGACACTCACCGAGCTCGCTTAGCTCATTATTTTCAGGTTTTAAAAAACTATTTTCCAGTGTGCACGACGGACGCCGGAGTAAATTAGATTCTAATTAATTTTAGAACATATTTATTAATACTATTATGTAAAAATACTTTGAAATGGTATAATGGAGCATATGTATGTACATCATATGGTTTTGTGAAATGTATTGAGCCCGAGGCCCTATTGAAAGAATATTGTTGGTTGCCATATTTAGGAAAGTGTAAATTTGTGTATACAGGATTTGGAATATGTCCTTATTGCAACCGACATGCTGCCGAGATTTTTATCAAATCATAAGTTGTACCTTATTGCAGCTAGTATGCTGTCGAGATTTTGCAAAATCCTAAGTGGAGAAAAGGAAAAAATTTTATAGGAGTTTTTAGCAAGCAATACGGCTTCGCTTCACAGGAATTTCTAGTCGTTAGAGGTAACGGTCAGATTTCAGGAGGGCCGCAGACACCCCATTGCTAGTAGGGTGGGGTGTGTTATAAAGAAGATAACAAGATATTTTAGACCAGAAGTTCCTTACTTGGAGCGCCATTGAGCATTACTTTATCTCGAAATCGCACCAGTTCGATATCGCATTTTCAATAAACTTACATCAAGGTTTAGTTTCTCCCACAAGGAGGCATTGGAATGACATTAAGCATATTTTTCGTATCTTCATGCTTTACAATATCTTGGTTTACTTTATACAAGAAATCAAGATATGGCGGCGGGTTACCCAGATAGTCGGGCTATATGTCCACCCCATAATGCTGTGTCCCAAGATGGTTATGTTTTTCTCTACGGTGGTACTCGCACTCTCATGGAGGTCTATTAAACGTACTATGATTTCACTTCTTCAACAAACCTCAAAAGATTATAGCTGCTATATGAGGGGCTTCACGAGAATGTGTATGGTTACAACCATCGATACAATACATTCGTGGTTCGTACGGAATCACATGGGGCGAGCATATCCCACATTCCTTTACGAGGATAATACAGCCTGTTCTCTACCTCATGGAGTTTGACGAAACTCCAAGATTTTGGTACCCACGCGTAGCTCTCGATTCGTGGATCGACTTTTCTTCTCGGACCATCGAGCTTTGACCGTCGGAACGTCGAGAAAATCCCCTTTTTCTTTTCCTCCTCCCCTCCTTTTCTTTTTATGTCAGATTTCCTCCTCTCTCTCCCTTTGGCCTTTTCTTTCCCCTTCATTCTTATCTACCGAATTTGATCCAAAAGAGCGGGAAGTTTCCTCACTTTCCTAACTTACCACTGGCTCATTCCTATTTTTCCCAATTACTTTTTCTTATTTTCTTTGCTTATCTTTCCCATTATTTCCACTTGAGACTTGGAAAATATGAGCTGATTCATACAAGTGCACCACGTCATGCCATGTGTCACTCCCCTTAAGATGCTAAGTGGAATCCACAAGATCACGCCATGTGTCACCCGACACTGATAATTTAAAAATATGAAATTTCATCGTTCCTAACCAATGAAATTCGACAGTAATTAGATTTCACGAGAAGAATTTAACGGTGAAGTCCATGTCATCATCCGAGATCTAAAAAATTTCCGGTTTCCAACCGAAATTACCGTTTTACCATTTTTTAGAAAAATTGATTTTTCCTCGGTTTTATAATGCATCCCTTTAGAAGATTTTAATATGGATCGACTACAATTAGTCAACATGTGGTTTTTCTTTTCTTTGCTGATAATGCAGTAGTCAACCTCCAATATTGAAGTGTTCTCCTTGTTTTAGCCAATAACAGCTGGTTGGTTGTTGTTGGTGCATCATGATTTACCATAAGTACTATATGTAAATATATACTAATGTACTTTTTAAAGATAATTACTACAATTACAAACAAAGAGATTGTCACCTAATGACCTCAAAAATCAAAATAAATAAATAATTATTTTTTTATAAAAAATTAATTTACTGAAATAAATTGAATAATCACATCTATTTATACTAATAATAATCACATATAAAATTCATATGTAATAATTAAATTCTAAAATTTATAATTTTCATATGTTGGAATTTGGATCTACTTTTATATTCTTATAGTTTTTTTTTATTTTATAGAATATGACTATCCCCATCCCTAGCCACCCCCACCCTTATTTATTTTAAACTCTTAAGTATTATGTGTACTCCATATGCTACAATATATAAAAATATATATTTATGTATAATAATTAATCATCTAATAAATAAATAAATGTTAAAATTTGAAATAAAATTTTATAAATTTATTTTACTTTAAAATAATTTTATCGATTGATTTTTAACAAATTATTATTAACTACTATTAATTTAAAATAGATTAATTTTTAATACAAAAATACATTCATCTATAATAATACTAATATTATAATACAAAAGTAAATTCTAAAATTCTTACTAATGTTGCATATATAATTTATTTTTTGTATTTATAAATATGGATCTAGTTTATATTTTAAAATTTTATAGAATATTAAAATAAATTCTCAAAATAAAAATAAAATGTTAACTGATAGTAAAATTATCATAATATTACTTTACTTATATATATATATATAAATGTTAATATCTAAAATTATTTTTTTAAAAGGAATCTAAAAAATATAATAGATAATATTAATATTTTTCAGAAGATAATATTAATTTTTTTACCTAGAAAATAACAATATAAATATTTAAAAGTATAATTATAAATGTTAGGTTATTTGGGTTTTATTATTGTGATTATTACATTTTTTACAAACTAATTATTAAATCATTTGTCAAAAATATAAAAATAATAATATAAATATTTTAATATATAACTCTTACCTATCTTCAAAGATTTTTAAATTAAATAATGGTAAAATTATCATTGCTAATTTTTTGTTGAATGAACGAAGTTATATTAATATTTTTTATATTATTTCTATTTATAAATAAAATTAGCTTTTATATTTTTTATTTATATTTATTCTATAAAATTTTTAAAATACTTCAGAATGTATACGTGCATATGCACGTGAAATAATATAATAAATAAGTAAATTTATGATTTTGGAGAGAGAAAATTATAGAGAAAATTATGAAAAAATAAAAATGGAAAAAAATCCGGTGTTAATATGGAAGAGAACTAGAATGAATTGTAACCGCAAATCAGGCTGAAAATTGAATTGAATATATTAATTCCTTAAAGAAACGGTCAATGAAATTGGCTTGCAAGTAGATAAATTTAGGACATCAAAAAATTCAAAAAATTCGACTAAACACAATTTCTTGGGTTTAGCCTTTTAGGACATCAAAATCCCATTTCATTTATTTAAATTTCTTTCCATTCTCATCCCATTTAAAAAATTAGGTGGGTTTGTCGTGAATAGGAAATTCCCATACCTACATACCTACATCGTTTAGCTTTTATTTGTATTTGCATTTATTTTTAAATTTTGTTTTTACTTTTTATTATATTAAAATTAATAGATCTTATAAATAAATGAAATACTATAATTTTTTATATTTTATTTTATTATACAATTTTTTATCATTATTAAATATTGAAATAAAAAATAATAAATTTAAAACATTTTTATATAATTATGTAAAGTTAGACTAAACAATACTGGATTAATCTCAAACTTACTAAAAACTGATTATATTAATTACATCCCAGACAAGGATGTGAGAAAAAACTCGAAAAAACTTGTCTTGTTACTATCCCTATCTTATGATAAAAAAAAAAAACATATCTTGTTGTTATCCCTATCTTAATACCACCAAAAGATTTATTTGACCATGATTGATTATTTTAAAAAAATACTTTTGCTGCAAATACCTGAAAGAAAAATATTGAGTAAGTAGATAAATTTGCTCAGTCCAGAATAGTTACTTTAGTTATTGTCAGATACGTGGGATTTGCTGAGAGGTTGCTTCCTATGAAAAAGAAACGCCTCTAATTCTAGATACGTGGGATTTGCTGTTTGATATTTGATTTGATATTACAACTGTTTCCTCCTTAGTTGTCAAAGATTTGATATTTGATGTTATTTTTTAGTGATTTCTTATATATTTCTTCCACAGTTCCACAGTTCCAAAGAGACACGAAATAAAGAAATAAAGAAAGAGAGAGAGAGAAATGAATCCACCGCCAACCCAGTCCATGGAGATTTCCAACAGTTTGCCGCCAACACAGTCCATGGAGATTTCTAGTAAAACAAACAACATTCAGGGAGATGACGAGCTGAAAAAAGTAATGGACAAATGGTAATACTAAATATTATTCATCTCTTTCCATTTCGGTGTCCTCAATCCTTCATCTTTCCATACATTTGTCCCCAATTCTTCTTCACTTTTATTGCTCAATTTTATTTATTCATTCATTTTTTTTTGTTGTTTAATTTTTAGTTTTTGTTGTTATGAATTTTTTTTGTGGTGTAGTTGCTCTCATGCTGGTATATTTCAGCGGCAGCTGCATTGATTTTTCCAGACCACCGTATCGATTTCTTCTATACCGACCTTTGCTCTGGTCTCTGGAACTGAGAGGCGCTCATGGAAACTATTTTCTTTTTACCATCATGATTCTCAGTATCTTGTATAGCTTTTTCTTTTACTCGTAATCTATTGTAAGTCCGTTTTTTAAATTAATCTATGGGATTATATTTCTTGATATCTCTTAAGTGGATATTATTTTTAACAGCCTCCAACGGCAATCACTTGTTTGTTTTGGCCTTTGGGAATGATGCCCTAGATAGAAATGAGAGAGGACAAGTAGGGATGAGTGCACGAGATTGTATACGCCTATGTAATTATTCTCTTTGAATCTCTGTTTTGTTTGGATACAAGGAAATCACTTTGTTATGTTGTAACTTATAATTAAGAAACACAAGCGGGTGAAGTTGAGAAGGAAAACTAAATGAAGAATTGGATTAGTTAAATTAAATAAAAATTTATTCTCTTTATAACACACAAAGATCCTCTTGATACTCATTAATACACCCAAATGGTCACTGTTCACTGTGAAACAGGCATCTACATAGTACATGCACATATTGATGATTTCCAGGCTTTAAGCTCCCTCTTCTCTTTTTCTTTTTTGGTAAGAAAGAAAATATCTCTTTCTCTTTGTTCTTGGTAAGAAAAATAAAAACCAAGAGATTGGATTCTTAGAAAACGATTTGAAAGCGACCACAATGGATGTCTCTTTCTCTTTGCTGGTGGCAACATAAGTATAGGCTCTTTAGGCAAATGAACTTCATTGTTTTTGTGTTTTTGGTTTTACTTCAAAATGACTTATTTTTATTTTTAACTTAAATGACTTATATTTTGATTACCCATTATGGGGATTATTTATTTTAAGCTCAATTTTGATGGACCTAGAAGGGAAGCAATGAAGGACATATTCCAGGATATGTTCAATTGAAGTGATGCAAAGGGACCTAGTAATGAAAACCACGATTTGATTAAAATACCTTTCGAAAAATAAATTTTAGAAATTTAACTTTTCATCCATTTTGACCTCATTTAAAAAAATATCCTCAATATTTCTTGTAAAATAAGGCTTTTCAAAAGAAATATATATATATATATATATATATATATATATATATATATATAAATACATGAAATAGGCAAAGGACATTTTTGTCCACAATGAGTCATTCTTCAAGCAAAACATGGAGAGGGTCTTTACAAATTTAAAGTTATTTGAGTTCTAACCAAATATTTTAAACAAACCAATTCCTCGAATTCGAGATGATAGCAAGCTCGCTTTTCCGAAGAAGGTTAGCTTATACAATTAATGTTGGAATATTATATAATATATTATATTAATAATTTCTTCCTTTTATAGATGTTTGATTTCTTCGAAATAGAAATTTACTATGAGAAATAAATAATTTTGTTACTTAATGGTTTGAAATAATATTATAACTATTTAAATTTTTTTTATAGAAATGATAAATTTTCCTTGAAAAAATTATATATGAGGATCTCATATATATATAAAAATTATCTTATATATATATAAACTCTTGCCAAAATTAAGGAGGTTATGAGTTTATATTTTAGGTTAAGTAATCTTTATCTTGGCACATTTTTTGGTAAGGATATTTGGTTATTTACTATTTAAAATAGGTTAATTATTTACATTAGGTTATGTGAAAGATATGAAGCATAGGATATTTATTTTGAACTCATTATGCTTTTCTTCTCTTTTTGTACACTTGTAATTAGGAATGAGCAATATGGAGGTGCTCCATCTTAGCTGGGAGGAATGCACAATATGGGAGGTGTTTCACCCAGCCGGGATACCCAGTGTTTCATAACCAATGTTTTAAAAATCGGATCGAACCGATTGATCGGACTGTCGACTAGTGATATTTCCAGTCCCGTTATGAGTTTGACCATCGGTTTGGCCCAAAAACTATGAACCGGTAATTTTTTTATTTTAGTCACCGATTCGGTTTTTAAAACATTGTTCATAGCCCAATATTACCTTTTAGGTCATTCCACTGTAGTGGTTTGACTTCTGAAAGACTAGATAGATCTAAAATGGAAAGACCCCACCCTACTGCCTACATGAACCATCAAATAATTCTCTAGATCTCGGATGACAAAACAGACTGTGACGTTGGATTCGTCTCGCGAAATCCAGTAACCCATAAAAGTTTCGTTGAATTCTGAAACAGTCGGAATATTTTTATAATTTTCTTGGTGATAAGTTGCCAATGACTCCAGGGACGAGATTTTTATGAAAATCTCGGAAGTTAAGAAATAGATTGAGCTAAGTTCATTTAAAATAAATTGAACTAACAAGAAATAAATTGTTTCGGGGCAGAAACGGACCCGAATGAGAGATGAACACATGACGCAATGTGAGCCATGTATCCAAAAATTAAAGAAAAAAATAAAAAAAAGGAAAGAAAAGGATAAAAATTCAAAAGGAAAAGAAAAATGAACAGACATATTGTGAAACCCCGAGAAAATCTAATTTTTCTGAAAAATGGTAAAACGGTAATTTCGGTCAAAACCCAAAATTTTTCTAGATCTTGTATGACAAAATCCATTTCATCGTGGAATGCCTCTCACAAATCTAGCTTAACACGTCGACTTCACGAATTCAAACACTCGAAATTTTATGTTTTTCAAGGCACCGGTACCTAAAAGTCGTGAAACTGCTCGAGAGACATGTGATGTGGACAAAGTCACTTCCATTACATATACCCATGTGACACATGTTACATGATTAGTGAGATGATGGAGATGAATGGCTTAGATTAAGCCATGTGTCAAAAATCAAATAGTTAAATGAGGGGGACACAAGGGAATTAATGAAAAGCTTAAGAGAGTGTTGCCAGACACTCTAAGGACTTTATCACTGTGCGCAGGCGACCAAACAAGCTCCCTCCTAGTCGGGTCATGACCCGCTGAATCAAGCGTTGACTCACCAATCCGTAACCTAGAAAATTTTATTTTCGCATACCGACTACCCAAGCAAATTCCAAACATTTCGGGCCTCCGATCCTAAAAATTTTTTGGACCCAGTATCTGTGCCACCACTTACTCCACTCGAAAACCGTGCCATTAAATGGCTTTTAAGCTATAAATAACATCGAAAAAATGTCTTACCTTTTTGAAATTTGTTGAAACTCCTCATTTTCGGCCCCACCAAGTCAAATTCGTGAGGATCTAACTTGCCTCTTGCTCCGACGAATGTCGACGGTCGGATCTCCGAGAAAACTAGAAAGAATGAGGGCTTCTCTCTCATCTTCTCTTCCTCTCCCTTTTCTCTCTCTCTCTCTCTATCTCTTTTTCCCTTTTTCCTCCCTCTACCGGTTTGCTCCAACATGCTCAAGTGGGATGTCCTCCCTTGCCATGTGTCACCCTCTCATTGGCTCTCTTTGGATTTCCCTTATCCACTTATCTTAAATCCTCGGATTTCCATCCTTGTAGCTGTGACACATCATTATCCCAATGACTTTTTGACTTTTCCCCTCCATTTGACACATGGCTCAATGTGAGCCCTCTAAACAAGTGCCAAGTGTCAAGTGTCACTCGTTACTCTCGGTGCCTCAAAAAACGTGAAATTCCGACTATCTCGGAATTTGATAGGGTAACTAGATTTCGCGATACAATTCCAACGGTGAAGTCCGTTTCATTATCCGAGATCAAGAAAAATTTCAGATTTTTCACTGAAATTACCGTTTTACCCTTTTTCATAAAATTTGAATTTTCAGTTTTACAACCCTATACCACACCGCCAGGTCCCATTTATCGATCCATATTTTCACAAAACGCGCAGTCTCATTTGTTCGAGGAGCCTACCCAATAAACAACCCGTATAACAATATATACCAGAGGTAGTAATGGCACAGTGGTCCATCTATCCATATCCACAATCAATGTTTTCGCATCGGGATCCTAATCGCCAGCCGACCGTCCGATCGCCAGTCACCGCTGATCTGGGTCATGGTTAAACCACGCGACCGAACCTAAGCCAACTCAGAACCAATGGTGGTTCAACAAAGGAACATCAGAACCGCCGGCTTACACGAAACCACCGCTTCAATAACATATATATTATTTAAAAATAAATTCAAACGACGTCATTTGATACTTTTGCATCAAAAACGATGTCGCTTTTGATGCCATATATAAGAAAATTTAGAAAGTTACCCTTACTCTCATTCGTCGCTCTCGCCGAATCTTACCCTAAATCCTCTCTTTGCACTTGCAGCAGGATAGCAACACGACAGTCCATTTTGACATTTTATGTTATCATTACCGTCATCGACTTGTTTTGAGATCCGAGTGAGTCATTGAGTGTTTGATTGTTTTCTATTTTCGATTTCCAATCCCATCTCCCATGTCGAATGAATGTTTAAGGAATGTTTTTGAGTGATTTCATATTTTCTAAAGAAGAGTTTCTAAGCATGCAATAAACGAAATTAAATGAATGTGTTTTAGAGATGACTGATGAGCATCAGGTTAACATAGCCGCATGGTCAGTTTTCTATACTGCGGTTAGAATCTGGGATTCTTTTTGTTTTGATCGATTAGAATTTGGGGTTCATTTAATTTGTAGGCTAGGTGTTTGTTTTATGTACTAGGCATATTATGGATAATGCTTATGTTGTTATGCGTATATTAATGTATTGATTTCATTGACACTACAATATATTTCATATGTAATCTTCTTTGGAGAGTCCATGAAATATTTTGAAAGTAAACTCCATAAAACCGGTCTTTGTATTTAATGGTTGAGGACCATTGAAGTTCACCTCTTATTTTTTTTATGTAAGGTGGGCAATTTTTAAAATACTGCCCCATAAGTTTGCAAATAGTGGATCTACATAAGGGATTTCACTATTGAATAAATTCTAGATCGAAACTAGTCTTGGGATTTTTTTTAACACTATTGATTTGGAAAACCTGGCGTTAAGAAACACCTGTATTCTCGCAATTTTTTTTCCCTTTTCTTTCAAAGGTGCTTTTGAACATAGCCTATCGGGAAGGCAAGCACGGAAAAGGGAATGTTCAAGTTTCAATATAGCCACTATAAGTAAGTCTCCATTAAGAAACATCCATATAATTCCACTAGTTCTGTTCAATCATTTATCCATTTCATTCTAAATTAAAATGGAAATAGGGAATATGGGGTTAGTCCTAGTTGACTCAGCTAAGTCCACCCATGACAAGGTTTAGTCAGACTACTCAAACACAAGTTAGCCTAATATGATGAAACTGTAATTAAACTAAAACATGCTCTAAAGGTTTGGCAATATATTTCTGGCCTTGGTTTAAAGATGTCAGTTAGGTTTTGTAATTTCTTTCAAGGGCACATTATTGCAGTTCAATCTTCATTGTTATGCATCTTCTTCATTATTTTCCCTTCTAAACTTCTTTCATTGATGTGCACATTACTTGTCAGATGACTATTATAGTCTGGCGTGATATTATATGTCTCAAAAGAACCCATTGTTTAATAATTGCTTGATTGTAGTTACTTTTTACATGTAACTCGTTGACACAATATTGGTTTTGTTCCAACTATCTACATCACTATATTCAAACTTTACTTTTGGTCATGAGCATTGTTGTTTATATGTTTTATCATCTCACATTATAGTTTTTATATCAAACTAGCTAGCTTTTTAAAATTCATTCCCTATCTTCATGAAGAATGTAAACTTAACTTATTGGTTTTTGTGTTGATGGTTTATTTTATTCTCTTGGGAATAATTTGCGGAAAGTAGAGACTACATATCGATGTCATGAGAGCCTAAAGATGTCAATCTATGGCCCAGACGCTGGGTCGTGTGGAGAACACCAAAGAGAATGGCACGTGGAGGCGTTGTTGATTGATGGTGTTAGAGTTGATTGACCAGATCAGCCCGATGAACCTAATGGTAGGGTTCTGAGCTGGCACAACACAGAAATCATCATAAATTTTTTCCTATGGCGAAGTGTTCTGGAGCAGAGGCGGAGGGTTCAAGCCAGGATAAAGGTGGAGTGGCCGGAGTGAGACACAACCACTAGATGAGTTGCCATAATCGAAAACACGACAAAACCCTAAATTTATAAGTTTCAATTTCTCTATGGCTCGATACTGACAGGAAGAGAAGAAAAGAATCGATTTTCATTGATTTACAAAGTGAAGGAACATACATATTTATATACTAGTGTTAGAGAAAATAAAGGAAACGAAGTTAGAGTCTAATTAAGAAACTAAAGAGAAAAGGAAAGAAGGAAAAGATTCCTGAATGGATTAGGAAACTATTACTTAACAGTAGCAAATAAATTGTAAAACTATAATATCGTGATGCTTCTTGAATGATGCATACACAGTAGAGTGTATTAACATATTGTGATCAGATTAAATTTCATCTATGATAATAAGATAAATTTGTTGTTTTTGTGTTTTACATTTTGCACATCCCTATACAAAGCATTGTTGTATCTATCATGTATATGCTCTTGCTCATAGATAAGATGCCAATCTTATTCTTTATTTGTTTATTTCCTTTTTTGATTGGTTAGATAAGATGGAACTTTCCTCAAGTCAAAACTAATCCAACCTAATTATATATTCAAGAGGGGAGGTAGATTGACCATAAATCAAATTTTAATTGATGCTAAACTTAATGCAATTGTAAAACTTGAATGCAATTGCCATAAAATGAAATACAATGCAACAAGATAAGAGAGAAACAAAAACAAAAAAATAGTGGTTCATCAACTCGCCTATCCAATTCTCTAGGTCTTTCCTAAGTTTGATGTTTCCACTAATCAAAGAGCTCTCACTAAAGCTCACAAGTCTGCGACACGTGGGATTTGAGGTTCTAATAGGCCTTTACAATATTTTAAATGTTTTCTTTAAATATTCAAACAATCATAATAAGGAATATGGTAAGAATATGTCAATAAATACAACACTTAGCTTAGGGTTATCAGAAGAAAAAATGTTGCTAGGCTTAAGTTGTTTCGAGGGATTTGTACTTTAAATAATTTCTTTGATAGATAAGGCTCCACAACTTTATTCTATCTACTTACCACTCCTGAGTAAGGTCCCTAAAGGCTCTATAGAGTAAACAAGTTTGGGCTAAGAAGGTGTGTTCAGAAGGGGCCTAAAAGGAAGAGGGCTTTTTAGCCCCCTATGGTGCGTATAAGGGCTCTATCGATGGAGCAGGTTCAATGTTTCGCTTTTGATGCTCACTGTCATATCGATGAGTTCTGTAGAGGAAGCAACATGATTCTTAGTTGGTAAATCCTTTGTTTTGGATGGTCTAAGGGTGGGGAGAGGGGGACTCTTTGTTGAAAAGTTGAAGATGTTCACAAGTGTGTATGTGCTATCTCGATGAAGATGTATTTAGGAAGCCACAAAGAATTAACTCGGGGACAAGCTTCTCATGCTGCTAGAGATGAGTGGTGAGAAGGCGTTTGGATTTCAAAAGCCCCAAGTAGGTCTAACCGAAGTAAAAGCCTATGTAACCTTCTATAACAAACTTATATGGTTTAATGAGTTTTGGGCTCGCTGCTGGATAGAACGTGAGATAGCTCTTCACCATGCATCGCTGGGTTGGGGAGATTAAAGTTTGGAATGCTTGGTTAATTATCAGAAGCTAAACAAAAGGGAAACCAAAGCAAAGGGAAGGAGTGTGGTTTGTAAGTGATTATCTAGATTATGTCCTCGTGGTTGAGGTAGGTTCCCCATGTTAGTCCGACCGATGTGATAAGTGGTGCGTTAGAAAAGTGTTGTCTATTGTGTTTACCGATTGTCAGGAGGTTGGCTTCTGTTTATCTAGGCTTTAAACTGTCTTGTATTGTGGGAGGTTTTGTTGCCCTCTTTCCTTCTGCTTTTTGTTGCTATTTGTATACTCTATTGTGTGAAAATTTTTCTAGATTTAATATATTCATTGTGTTTACTCTGCAAAAAGGTCTCTAGGGCTTTACTAATATTTAAATGGTTGTTCAAGTTTCTTCTTAATCATATGATTGATATGCACAATCGTAAACCTCATTGCTGAATTAAATCCATAAGCTTTGAGTAGGGAGTTCCTTGCATGAGTTAACCTGTCGATATGCACAATCGCTGCCCTCAGAGTAACTTGACACCATAAGGAAATTGGTTGATCGGGCCTCCCAAGCTGGGATGTTAATCTTCTCTTACCCAAAAAAAGAAAAAAGAGCGAAAAGAAAAAGGTTGTTGTGTAATTTTGAATACCCTTTTTATTTTTGAAAAAATTGAAGTTTTTCATTAATTTCATATTAACATCATGCTATCCAATTTTCTTTAAAAAGAATTGAAAGGTCATGACTTTTTAAAGAAAAAGCAAGAATTTCTAATTCAATGTACCTAGGGCCCAACTTTAGTTTCGAGGCCTAAAAGGATAATTAATTTTTCTGATGAATGATATTTGTGCCTTTGACTCGAAATCGTAGTCTAAGAAAATGGGATATTTCAATTTTTACCTACTTAAAAAGACTAACATGAGTAAACTAGTTCTTGTTTTACATCCCACAATTTGTTCGGGGGTAACATTTCTATAATGCAATTCTTTTGTGTTATTAAGTGTCGTTTTTGGCATTAAATTTGTATTATACTATTGTGGTGGCATGTTCAACTCATTGCTTCATGCCGACACTGATTCTCGCTACAAGCTCACAATCTGAATTCCAATTCAGATATTTAGTAATTTTATACATGAAAATAGACATTTGTATGGATGATAAAAATAAAAACCAAAACAGCTTATAGTGACTCTACCTCTTCATCTATTAACTGAACACTTAGATGTTTCTTCTTTTCTTTCATAAAGTGGAAAAATGTGAAGGAAAATTGCTTTTCATATTAGGGACACTACATAAATATTGTGTATAAAAAGGAAAAGAAGGATATTTTCCTCTAATTTTCCTTAAACAAATAAATTGAATTTTTTCTTTTAGAAAGGTGGGGAGGCCAGGTGCCCATCTTCATGAGGTTAATTACTTGTCCGTTAACATTTTCTTGTGTAATTTTTTATTCTTTTTCTCTTTTTTCCTTAAACTTCCTAGGAAATCAAATTATGGAGTAATAAAAGGTTGAGAAAAGTACATCTGTAAAAAATTTTAAACTTTTTCGCCTGGACTTTTCCATGACTAACCAAATAAAAGAAATGTTCTGTATTTGTTTTACTTATTTATTTCCTTATGTTTTCCTTATAAACAATTACCTCAATCTTTCAAAGCAGTTTAATGCCAAAGTATTAAGCTTAAAAAATTAACGGAATATTTTTTCATGTTTGAACAATATGAAGGTAAGAAAGGAGATGTAAGAAGACGGTATTGCAAGGACATAAAAGATTTGTCCCTCATTTTCTTTCTTTGAAAGCTTTGCCTTATACCTAAACTCTCTGCGTAATTTGGTTTGCACGCCCAATCCTAATTCACAAGAAGTTCTTTCTTCCTTTTATCAATGTTAAACCACAAAATGCCTTTCCGGAAAGGTCATGATGTGAATAGTTCTTTAATCTTATATAACTTATTGCCGCTGCAAGTTAAAGTCAAATAAGTTTAAAATTTTTTTTTTTCAGTTCTTTGTCCTCGTTGGAACTTGAACCCGGTCCCCTTCCTTATGCCTACCACAACCCTTAACCACTGAGCCAGGCCTTAGTGGCGAACTTTTGAGGGTTTTCATTTGAAAGATTCAATATTACCTGAAAATAGCAATGATATGAATTAGAACCTTATATATTTTTAGATGTGAACTTTACTTCTAAAACATTAGTTTTATAAACATAAAAAGTTGAAAACTTTAAAGATGACACATAAAGGTACTTACTAAAGACATAAATACTTATCAAAAAGAAAAACACACATAAAAGTACATATCCCAAGTAACTGAAAATAAAATTATATCTAAATAAAAAGTTTATTTTGAAGAATAATGTAAAAAAGTTTTATATCATTCTCAATCTTTTATATGGTATGATATAATTTAAAATCTTAAATCCTATTGTCTTTCATGAAGTTGGTTATATATTATTCTATACTTCATCTTCCATATAAAAGTATCTATACATATGAGCTCTATGTAGTTTTTCTCATATAAAAATGTATGGTACATGATACGTATAAAATAGAAACCATGCATTTTACTTAGTTAAAACCAATGAATTTACCAGTTTCTTTCTTTCTTTTTTTTTTTTTTACTTTTTTCTTTAAAAATGAGCTCCTAGAGTTGTTTTGTGTTAGTTTCTTAGTGATGGGTGAGTCTAAGTGATTTTGACTTGCCTTGGATTTTTTTTTCACTTGGACCTGGGCTTTATCGCTTTTGTTTGATTCAATAGTTATTTCCCTGCTGTTGAGCTAGCTAGCTGTATGGATCTGGCAAGTAACATTTATGCAAAAACACCGATTTCATGATTTTGCATTCTTTGATGATTTGTATGATATGTTACATTGCGTTGATGAGCAGTATGGATTCGAGGTGTTGGTCAGCAAGGATGAGTTACTGCTTACTACATTATCCATGATTTGGTTCATTGCAGGTGGCATACAAGGGTAATTGTCTTGGTTGTTATGAGATATTATGAGTCAGTTATCTTCAACTGTACTATGGCCTCTTTCTAAGCCCTTTACTTAAAAGAGCATAACTTGTCTTACTAGTCTTTGCAATTATCAATACCGGTGTTCGTTGGTTTTTTTTTTTTTTCCTATTTTTAAAGTAAAATGGAGCTTGTTCTTTGATATAACACCATTTGACTTTGAAACTTGCTCTACTTTTTTAAACTCCAGACCTCATCCCAAAAGATGTCTTAGATTGTAGCAATAGTCTTGAAATGTTTCTGCTATATTTTGGATTTTGAGTACATATTGCTTCAGCATCATGATTTAATTAAAATTCAGTTCGGTTTGGTACATTCTAAATGAGTGACATTTGTCAATTGAACAGGTCAATTGTTGGAGTTGTTTCCTTTAGTGGGACACCTCCCTCATCATCTGAAAAAATGTTGGATGTGATATATACTTCTCAGCCAACCACACGTTCACTGGCAGAAGTGGAAGATTCTCCTGATTTGACTGCTGCCATCAAAGTAGCATTGGTTAGAAAGACCCTTGCTTGGATAACGGGAATCATTCTAGTTGTGTCGACTCTTTTAGGGGTGAGTTTACATTTCTGTTAAGACCTTTTACTGATTTCTGCTTGAATTATATTATCTCTGGAAAAAAGAAAAATAAAACCCATAACTGCAATTCTGATAATGTATACAGCAATGCATTATACATATTTGTTTGGAACAATAAATCTGGAGTTCTTTGAAATATTTTATTATTACTTTATCTAATAATTGATATGGAGGATGTGAGAAATGATAAAAGAGGACCTGACGAAATAGAGTTGCATTTTAAAAATTACGTTGGATTTCTGTCAGCAGTTAAAAGAAAACCAGTGTTTTAGTGGGGAATACTATGCACAAGTTAAGTCGAGTGCAATAAACCTATTCTCTATTTTTTTGTGTCATATCCATCATCTCCTTTCCTCAGTAATATTGCTATTGATAAAAGCAAGAAGGCTACAGAATGCATGCCTTGAATGCAATATAAAAAAAAAGCTCCACTGGGATTGTTGGCAAAATTCATTGTGCATTATCACGTTCCTTTTAGAACGTCGAACAAAGATAATACAGGAATTGCTATTTGGAAGGATCTTCTTAATCATCTTTAAACATGGTCAGGTACACACACCATGCTTCAATAAGGCTACTAACTTAATAAAGTTTGTTTCATCTATTTAAGATGATGTAACAACAAACAGGTTCTAATTGTAAAGCTTAGAATAGAATTCAAAAGAACTTCATTGGGGTTTTTCTGTTGAAGAAGATTTGGTGTTAAGACAGACAAATTTGTATTTCATTCAAGTAGGTCAGGTGGCAAAGGTACTCATCTTTTTGGTTTGTTGTTTCCCCGCAGATCTACTTTCCTAATATGCCATCGACGAGGGACACTCTCTTTGTATCTAAATGTCGCTTCGACTAAGAATTAATTAGTCAGGCGTTTGTAGATGTGCATTCCCTACTTTGTCAAGGTTCTCCTCGTTGTATCGAACAAGTTGGCACTTGTTCTTGATTATTTAGATGCTACTACACTTTCTTTTAGCATAGTAGATGGAAAAGTTTCGCTCGGTGCATGAGCTTATTAGCAAACAAGGACCAAGGATCGGGAGGGGAAGATGAGCGTGATATCAAGCAAAAAGCTATTCTCGCTCTGTTATAATTTGTGTGGTTTGGTGGTTTTTGTTTGATTTTCACCACCCTCTTATTCTCTTAAGATTCTCACGAATAATGACAGATTGGAGGGATTCCAGTTAGCTTCCCGCCTCGTCTGGAGGAGAACCGAATCAGTTTGAATTACAGTACTTTATCACATTCATTCATTCATGTGTATGTGTATGTGTATGAGTATGTGTATGTGTATGTGTGTAAATTAAAAAAAATTAGGTGATAATTTACAATTGCTTCGTGGAAATATTAAGGTTCTGTTCAAAAATAGATTATATGACATCTTTGGAAAGGCAAGATTGTTAAACCGACGTCTCTACGGCTCAACTTAAAACCGAATCGGTTCGAACCGGCTCGGTTGGAACCGGAACTGGGAGTGCAAAACCTGATGTAATCGCAACCCACGGCTGACCAGAATCTGCCGATCTCAAGGTCGGTTACCCTTGCTTCTTGCTTTTGCCCTTGATCATGGCACCGTTTATGAAAAGCTACACGTTTTTTAACTTTACTTATTGATTTTTTAATATTATTAATCGAATAATCCAAGCCTTCCGCTTACCGAGACTTTCAATATTGTTGGTGCCTGGGCGTACTTGTAAATTTGTGTGTTATTTTATTTTGTTATATGTATTGGCTTATTTGGGTTAATGTTATTTTTTAAAATTTTATGACAACGATTTAGGAGGGATATATTCGGGTTAGTGATATTCGCAAAGGATATTCAAGTACTCCGCCTTTAATGCTTCGAGAGATAGAGATGACGAAGCTCCACATAATACAACTTACTAACTGTCTAATTTTATTATTATATGAAGTATGATTTTGATTATATATTTGATTTATCTCTTTAATGTGTATTGGATGTATCTCTTTAATTTTATTATTCAATGAAAATTAAGTTTTATATATAAGAAAAAATATTTTTTTATTTTATATATAGACCGGGTCTATCCTCCTAGCTGAACCTCTGTCAATCTGATTGAACCTCCGACCCTTTGATCCCTCCTCCTCCCCGGTCAATTTGGCCTGTCCGAAAACCTTGTTTAAAGGTATGTTTTCATTTAAAACTTTTATATAATTTCTCGAGAGACTAGGTGAACTTTGAGGTTCACCCACCCTTAAAACATAATCCTCCCTTATTTTATATTTCCAATCACTATAAGGAAGCAAATTTCTTATTTAATAAAATTTTTGTAAAACTTAGGATTACTTTCTTTTAATAAAACTATATTTTGTTTTTAAATTTGATTTATAATGAATTTTGAATTATTATTTTCTTCTCGCCTCTACTTGATGCGTGTCATCATTAGTCCCAAGCAAAACCTATAGCTTTGGTTTCTCACAGGGATTTCCTTTTAGCTTTGATTTTCTATATGGTCGTTGAAGATCCCAAACTTGGCCTTCCCTTTAGTGGTTGAGCCTATTATAATGAGTCCAAATCCTAAAATTGACAATGATTAGAGAATTTTGTCGAGGCCTCAATGTTTTACTAAGAGCATGTTTCAAGACGAAAATATCGGATATATCGGATATCGGTGGCTACCGACACGACATCGAAAATTGAAAGTCGGTTGGAGCAAATATAGAGAAAATATTGGAAAAATCGTCGATATATCGAATGTCCACAACACACGCATGGACTTGAAATTCCAATTTAATCGATAAAAAGTAGCGATATATTGTCGATATAATGCCATTCCATTGAATTATCATAATTTTGAATTTAACGCCCCTAAAATTGTGCCTTGATACTCACAGAATTCATTATCGCGATGCAAATTGACTTAAATTTTACCCTGATACTCACAGAATTCATTATCACGATGGAAATTTGTTATATAAAAAAAGGAAAATAAAAATTAAAGAATTTAACACAGGTATCCACTAGTAAATCCTTGGAAACTTAAAATAACAGAAGTTTGTTTAATGTAATGGGCTAAAACCCTCATATATTTTTTTCATTTCAACTATAATATCGTAGAAAATATATTTTAATACATGAATTATCTTTTATATTTTCATTTATATTTAATTATCAATAATTATCTATAAGATATGAATATTAAAATAAATTATATATTTTAATTAAATAAATTGTGATTTTAGTATTAAATATATCTCATTTAACTTATCTTAAACTTATTATAATTTCAATTTTAATTTTTTTATATTTATACATTTACTTTTTTTTTAATTTTTGTATATTATTGAAATATAAAAAATGTGATTTCTTTTTCAAAAAGTTGCTTAAATATATAATAATAACTGTCATGCCCCGAAACCCACCCTAGGGGCATGACTGTTAATTCACACCCTCAAGCCTTCAGCCTGAAGGTTTGAAGTGTGAAACGACACTAACCTTCCTTGTAACTAGATTTTTGTCAAATTACCAACACATGTTCAAAGTAAATGTACAACTTTCTAAATTCATAAATTCTCCAAATTCAAAATTTGCGTCGGCCAAAAATTACTTCTAAATATCCAAATCTCAATTATACATGTCATATAAAGCTGTTCAAAATATAACAATATTTGGGATCTCCCAAATCCAGCTTTATACTAATATAAAAACGAATGTTATCATCCAAGTGACTTTCTCAATTAACTTTTAAAACCCAACATTTCACATAAACATGAACTTATTAATTCAACATGATCCAACATAAAGTTATAATCAAATCCTAATGATGACGAATCCCCAACCAACCTAGCCACCGCGTAAACTAAAAGTACCCAAAATATACAATCGAATGGGAGTGAGCTTAAAGCTCAATAAGAAATACTAATACATTTTCATGAATAAAAAAGTTTTCAATCATATAACAAATAGGAGATGTTTTTCATCAAACTTTAGATTCAAAAATAAGTTGGAACATTAACAAAATTTACTTCAAAACACTCTCACATCATATTCAAATAAGTTTCATATCAAATGTGATCCAAACAATTTTATATCAAATTTCGATTCAAACACTTTCATATCCAGTCCAAAATCAAATACATTTCAAATATATTTTTCTCTAGTCATCAAAAATCAAATGGTGCCCAGCCCTGTGGGACTTTTGAATGAGTGGCTAGCCGCAAATTGTTCTTTTTAAGGTGGACGGAACCAAACACTTCTAGTACTAGTAACCTCTAACCGAAACCCCCAGAGGCTGATGTTCAAATCAATTACATTCGCCACCAAGGAATGTAAAGGTCAACTATTATTCCCATTGACAACATTTAATAGTGTCAACTATTATTCCCAAGTGATTGTACGAATCCAACTAAAGTCAAATATTTTATTCAAAAGTTCAAATTACAAAACATCATATCTCAACATTTTCTTTCTCAGAATAAAATAAATCTCAAAAGTACAATCATACAAAACTATTTCCTTTTGATCCATGGATAATCAAATAAATAAAAAGTAAACTTTTCATAAACCAAGATTATATAAATTTAGTTAAATAATTTTCACCTCAAATGAAGTAAAAACAAACAATTTTCTTTTTTAAAGATCTCGTATTAATATCCCTTACCTCAAAGGAGTAACTCAAAAACTTTGAAAGAGTTAACCGAATAATTTCACCTCAATGGTATTTATCTTAAAATAATAAGAAGCACTATCATCATTACTTATTTATTCTTAAAACTTTCCTAATTTGATATTCTTAACAATGATATTATTTTTAATTTTTTAATTCATAATAATAAAAGTTAATGGGTTTTTGAATATTTTATAAAATTTGTGATTTATAAAGTTTATTCTATCAACATGATTTTTTTGTTCACCTCAAACATATCGACAACTGTTCAAATGATAACTATTTAAATTAGGTAGTTTTACAAATTTTATAAAACTCATTCTTTTCGGATCTTATTTTAATAATTTATTTATTTTTATGCTCTTAATCCGAACTAAATCTTTTACTAGAAAGAAATAATATTAATAATATTTTTACAAATTATATTATTACACAATACTATCAGCATTTTACTCTTAACAATTATCATATTCTGACAACAAGTATTATTAACGGATCTTATTTCCAGTAATCAAGTAAATAATTTTGCCTCTAATCATATTCCTTACTCAATAAATTCTCAATCCTTAATAAAATATTTACTTGCCAAAATACATATATCTTTAAATACTTATCAACTACATATATTTATACAAAATTCAACATTTTCAAATTTATCTTATTTGTTTATTATTATTTTCTTTCAAAAATTATCCTTAAATACTTTTTCATTCTCATACTCAAAGTAATTCAGTATGACACCACCAATTCTTATTTTATTTCATTTTTTTTTAAAGAACGATAGTGAAATCTAAATCGACTTCTCTGTGGTTCATCTAAACTCCAAAGAAAATTAAAGAATTCCACATCAAAGAACCCAGAAAATAAAATAAGGAAGATCTACATAGAAAATTTGTTCTTCAAACCTTAGATCCTCAAAGTCGTACGTCCTCGGATTTTATTTTTTATTTCACTTATATCTAGGTATCTATTAGAAAATTCACTTTTTAATTCTCATTTCATTAAATTAATAATTAATTAGCTAATTGGAATTATCATTATTATTTTCCTAACTTATGCCTATAAAAATTCCCATCATTATTATTTTCCTTAATTTTTATACCTATACAAATTCCGTCATTATTATTTCTTATTAACTTATACCTATATTAAATTTCGGTGTTACACAATAACACTAATAATAATAAGGTTCTACTATTTTAAAATTTTAATTAATTTAATAAAATAAATTATCAATATATTATTTAATACTTAATTACTTAAGAAAATTATTTCAATACTATAATTTATTTACAATTTTAAATGTATTGAATGCAATTTTCAAAAGATTGAATATTTTGAAAATTTTCATTATCTACTTAATATTCGTAATAATAACGAAAATGTTATAAATATAAGAGTATGGACATTACTAAAGTAGATTCATGAATGTAAAAAGGGACTCTCAATCTCGAAGATTCATACTTCATCCAATGAACCTTGAAGATCTGGCATTTATCTTGACGATTCGTGATATTATTCACTTGATATATCTTGAAGTTCGTGGATTCATCCGATGTACCGGAAGCATTCGTGAAACTCGTAGGATAATGGTTATTATGGATGCTTTATGTTGACCATTATAAAGGACCTTTTAACTTTCTTAGATAATAGTCATTATGGTTGCTTTATGGTGACCATTATGAAGGACTTTTTAGCTTTCCTAGATACATGTATCAAAAGCCTATAAATGGGCCTCACTTACACCTTGTAATAGAATCCAAAGAAATACAATTCTCTAGTCCACATTTCTTTCTTCCTCCAATAGCTCCGTCCATTTTTTTTCTTTATTTTACAACATGTTATCAGCACAAGTGCTCTATCACCCGGTGAACGATATTTTTCCAAATTATATGAATATTTATAGCACAAAGCTTTTGATTTTTTGACACGACTTTTCAATTTGGACAAAATTTTGATCGCTTTTATATATATGTTTACATATTGATGATTCCCGAATTCGTATATTTGGATCTATGAATGACAAAATAGATAAGTAATAGATCAGTAGAGTTTTTTGATGTGATATTCTAAGACTACCATTCTCGTTTGTGTTTATGCTTAGAATGATGATGTTATATAAAGTTATTTACATTCATTTCTTTCGCACTACTCAATTATCATGCTCTTGTAATAGATGGGGTGTTTTGACTACTGTTGATAAGGAGGTAAAAAGAATGAATAAATGTCTGGATTATACTATTGGTCCAATAATTTGGTTGGCTTAGAGGCTTGGCATGTATGTTCAAGAATTATATAAACATATTAGTATTTCAAGGTTTGCATATGAACATGGTTCAATTACATCCTTTGCTTTTGCACTTCGAGCCTTCCTAGTTCCATAAACATGCGTGAAAAAAAGTTCTATCCATATATTAGTGATCATTTATCTATTGTAAGTCATGATGTTTACCTAAATTTACCTCCATCAAGGCAAAAACACACAGATGTAGTTATGAGGAAGGAAACGGAAAGCAACATGGCTAGAATAAGGAATGAAGGGGCAGATGTTCCAGTTGATGAATATCCTTGTTGACTCCTCACCCTTATAATCAATACAAATGGGCTGGATTTGTGTTCTAGGATTTGGTGAAGTACTACAAAATATCATGTCCAAGGTTCCTGAGGGATGTGATTAATAGAAAGGGTCATTTGATTAAATGACTTTTTGAAAACCCAAAAAGTTGAAATCTGACCCTTCATCAATTTTTGGCCCGATTTTGACAAAATGTTCATCTTATTTTCTTGCGAAAATAACCCCTTCTTTTAGGAACAATGTAAATATATGGAATAAAAAGATTTTTGGATAACAACCCATGAAGACTGAGGGTATTCTATGCTTGGTAGATAGTGCTACCAATAATAATAATCTTAAAGATAGAAAATTCTTTCACACTTTAACTGAGAAAAGAGGAAGTGTTACTACAATTGCAAATGGTAGTTTTAATAGAGGGCTCCGAAAGAGCTTCACTAATCCTTCATATGGGTACAAAACTAATTATCAATGATGCTCCACTATATCCACAATCCACACATACCCTTCTCAATTTTAAGGACATCCGATCGAATGGTTTTCACATTGAAACCAAAACTGAAAATGATATTGAATATCTCCTCATAACTCAATCAATAGGATGCCAAAAGCAAATAGTCGAAAAAGTTCCCTTTTTCTCTTTCGGATTGTATTATACATGCATCAGACCTTCTCATCACAATGTTGCGATGAGTTTAAAATTTAATGACTCATATTCATTCAAATTATGGCATGAGTAATTGGGTCATCTTGGGAAAAACATGATGTGCTCTGATTTCACTAATTCTATTAAAGTATAATATGCCAAGAGAATCCTTTATGTAAATAAATTATTTGTGAAGTTGTGTCAAGGAAAACCTATAGTACGAATTTTCCTCATACTAAAGTTGAATAGAATTCCTATTTTCCTGAGCGTTTCATGGAGATATATGTGATCCACCATCTAAAGATCGTGACCATTTTGATATTTCATTGTCCTAATTGATGCTTCCACTCGATGGACTCATGTGGGTTTATTATCCACGCGAAATAATGCATTTGCCAAGTTTATTGCCAAACTTATCGAACTTACAGCCCAATTCCCTGATTATCCAATTAAATCCATCCAAATGGATAATGTCGGTGAATTCACATCAAAAGCATTTGATGATTATCAGACAGATTCGTATCAAAGTGGAGCATAAGGTTCCTTACGCTCCACACCCGTAATGGTCTAAATGAGTACTTGGTTACACATCAAATTAATTGCTAGACCGCTGTTACAACATTCCGACTTACCTATATCTTGTTGGGGCATGCGCTTGCATGTCGCTACTCTATCTAAATCGCCTATCAAAGGTGACAGTGATTATTCAACAAATAGTGCGTGGCAAAGAACCAAATATTTCCCATCTACTTTAAATTTGATGTGCGCCTATGTTCCTATATCACCACCACACAAAATTCCTCTATGTGCCCTAGAGAAAGCTAAGTATATATATTGGCTATGAATCTCTATATTCTAACAAATATAACCCATAACATGGATCAATTTATACCGGGTAAGTCGACGTATATTAGATGAAGATCATTTCTAGCATAATGGGGATTTAAGAACCAAAATTAAATGAATAACAGAACATGAATGTAAAAGATCTTCAATATTTAGATCCACTCACTAGCCAGACTGAACTGGAAGTTCAGAAGATAATTAACTTGCAATATTTAGCAAGTAATCTGCTAGATGCATTTACTGACCACAAAGGAGTGACTAAATCTCATGTACCTGTTGTAAACACACCACAAAGAGTGGAGGTCCCCAAGGGATCAAGTATATTTATCGATGCTCCTCAACGCCAGAAGTGTGGGAGACCTATCGATGCGAAAGATGAGAATCCATAGAAAACAAAATCTAATAAAGAAACTCTATCACTTCTAGAACCTCTTGAAGAGGATTGTCTTGAAGAGGACAATCCTAAGACATTTAATTCTGCCCGAAGAATCATAAATAATACTAGGGTTGTGGAATGGCCTTATCAAAATATTTCGGGAAATGATGAGGATATGGTTGATGTAAATATGGAAATTGCCATGAATTTCATGAATACAGGAGAAACATATAATAGAATTATTACAATTGTCGATGGCATATTTGCCTCTGCAACTGCTCTTACTATCTCGAATGATAATTTGGATACAAAACCTAAGTCAATAGCAAAGTGCCAAAAGCACTCAGACTAGGTAATATGGAAGCAAGCAATTGAGGCTAAGCTTGACTCGCTAAATAAAAGAAATTTTTTTGGCTCTGTAGTACATACACCACAAAATGTTATCCCAGTAGGATATAAATGGGTGTTTGTACGAAAGAGAAATGAGAATAATGAGGTGGTGATATGCTTGCATCATTGCTCAAGGATTTTCTGTGAGAAACTAGGGTATTGATTTTGATCAAATATATTCTCCTATTATGGATGGCATTACATTCCGCTACTTAATATCTTTGGTAGCAAATATGAATTTAGATATGCAGTTAATGGACGCCGTGACCACATATTTAAATGGGTCATTAGACGCTCATATTTACTTGAAAATCCATGAAGGATTTACAATTCTCGAGATCAAAGAAAATTAAAATTGTAACATGTATAGCGTTAAATTGAAAAGGTCATTATATGGTCTAAAACAGTTGGGTCGGATGTGGTACAACTGATTGAGTGAATTCCTCCTGAAAAAGAAATATATAAATAACGATGCATATCCTTGTGTGTTCATAAAGAAGTCACTGAATGACTTTTGTATCATCAAGTAGCTCATGTTGATGACATAAACATTATTGGAACACGTGAAGGCGAAATTGATAAGGAATACGCTAAAGACGTAGTTTGAAATGAAAGACTTGGGCAAAACTAAGTATTGCCTTGGCATGGAGATCGAGCACCTCCCTAAAGGAATTTTCGTACACCAGTCAACCTACTTGAAGAAGGTTTTGGAGATATTTTATATGAATAAATCTCATTCACTTAGCACAATAATCGTTGTTCGGCCTCAAGTGGATAAGGACCTATCTGCATCTGTGAAGAAGATATTGAAGATATTTTAGGACCGTAGTTCCTGCTTGAGTGCCATATTGGAGCATTACTTATCTCTAGGTAAATTGCACCAGTTTGATATTGCATTTTCAATAAACTTGTTATCAAGGTTTAGTGCTTCTCCTAAGAGAGTACCTAATGACATTAAGCATATTTTTCTAAGATCTTCATATTTACAATATCTTGGTTTACTTTACAAGAAATCAAGATATGACATTGGTGGGCTAACGATGCCGCTATATGTCCGATCCCCATAATGCCAGTCCTAGTATGGTTATGTTTTTCTCATGGTGGTACCGCACTTCACAGGTCTATTAAATGTGACCATGATTACCACTTCTTCAACCACTCAAAGATTATAGCATTATATGAGGATTCACGAGAATGTGTATGGTTATTGTGATGCCCCAATCCCGGGGTGTCCGTTGACTACCCATCAACCCGCGGAAATCTACAAGTCTCATGTCATGAGACCCCGTGACATCGGCAAAATTGGCCATCAGTCACACATCATACAAAAATGTATATTTTATACAAAATTGATTTATTTACAATTGTATTCACTAATTTATACAAAACTCGGTCTCTTGCCTGCACTTTACAAAAATATGAGAAGGCCAGCTTTGGCCATTTCTTCAACTCTAAGGTCCCTTTGACACACTCTGCCACGCTGTACCTAAAAAAAATAGTCCCACGACGGGGTGAGCAAAGCCTAGTAGTGGAATTTCCCTACTTGGATTACTCCCCACCTAAGTGCATTGCAATGGCACACCAAACATCCAACACATGCTAATATATCACCCATGCATATATTAACAAATTTAAATTCCATACATCATGTTATTCAGTTTTTAATAATAACATAAACTTAGCTCACGGGCTAAGGCACAACCGCGTCTGCCTTGGAATGTACCCACAATTTCACAATCAACATGTTATTCACCCATGGCAACAACATACCATTAAATCACACAAATGTACCCGTGGACTCCGTCCAACCAGCACCAAGGATTTATTAACTCGGTCCAAATCTTTTGGAACCGTAGTCACAGCCATCCAGGCCTCAACAAATCCCCATCCATTACATGACCCTAAGCAAGAAGTAAACAAGTAGGGAGAAAACCCCTACCTTCTCGTAGTTTGTCGAACTCCAAATCTAGTACTCACACGTATTCCTCGACGTGTAGAATCAACTTCTGCTCTCATAATAAGCGAGCCGACGGCTCGATTGTCAGAGATCTTAGAGAGAGAAGCCGACTTTCTCTCTCTAAAACCCCCATCTCCAAATGCACGCTCACAAACAACCAACCAAGAAGAACCCAAAGTGAGAAGATGATGTCTTCCTTAAAAATTGGCAAGCTTTGGGTTCTCATTAGCTTGACTTTCTCCAACCCACTTTACATGTGGCTCAATGTGAGAGTCATGGATCTCCTCTTATGCCATGTGTCCTCATGAGGACATGCAAATGGTTGGCATTTGGTCTTCCCCTCCACGTGGCAGCCCTCTGTCCTCGCTCACTTGGCATCCCCCACCCCGCTCACAGGCCATCCAGACACCCCAGCACGCCCTGAAAAAACTTGAAATTCCGACCACCTCGGAATCCAACGAAACTCGACGTGGTAGCTAGATTTCGCGAGACGATTCCAACGGTGGAGTCCGTTTTGTCATCCGAGATCTAGAAAAATTCCGGATTTTGACCGAACTTACCATTTTACCTCCTTTAGTGGGAATCCGATTTTCTCCGGGGTCTCACAATTACAACCATTGATACAACATATTCGTGGGTTCAGATGGGCATTGCGATAAGTGATATATCCCACATTCCTTTACGAGGATAATACAACCTCGTTTTCTACCTCATGGAGTTTGACGAACCTGTAGCATTTCGCATCCACGTAGCTCTCAATTCGTGGATCGACTTTTCTTCTCGGACCATCGAGCTTTGACCGTCGGAATGTCGAGAAACTCTTTTCTTTCCTCCTCCCTCCTTTCTTTATGTCGTATTTTCTCTCCCTTCTACTTTCTTTCCCCTTCATTCTTATCTATCGACTTGATCCCAAAAGTGGGGGAAGTTTCCCCCCACTTTCCTACCTTACCACTTTTCTTATTTTCTTGTTTTATCTTTCCCATTATTTCCTCCACTTGAGACTTGGAAAAATATGAGCCATTCACACAAGTACACCACATGTCATGCCATGTGTCACTCCCCATAAGCTATGGCATCCACAAGATCATGCCATGTGTCACCCGACACTCGAAAAATGTGAAATTCCGACTATCTCGGAATCCGATGAAATTCGACAGGGTAACTAGCTTTCACGAGAAGAATTTAACACTGAAGTCCATGTCGTCATTCGAGATTTAAAAAATTTCCGGTTTCCAAATCGTAAATACCGTTTTACCCTTTTTTTTAGAAAAAATTGATTTTTCTTGGTTTTACACGATCCCTTTATTAATAATATGGATCGACCATAAACAAATAACATGTGGTTTTTCTTTTCTTTTCACGATAATGCAAAGAGTCAACCTCCAATATTGGAAGTGTTCTCCTTTGTTGTAGACAATAAATACTAAGCTAGTTGTTGTTGGTGCATCATGATTTACCATAAGTACTATATGTAAATATATACTAATGTACTTTCTTAAAGATACTACACAATTACAAACAAAGAGATTGTCACCCAATGGACCTCTAAAATCAAATAAATAAATAATTATTTGTTTTATAGTATTAATTTACTGAAATAAATTGAATAATCACATCTATTTATACTAATAATAATCACATATAAAATTATATGTAATAATTAAATTTAAAATTTATAATTTTCATATGTTGGAATTTGATCTACTTTTATATTCTTATAATTTTTTTTTTTTATAGAATATGACTATCCCCATCCTAGCCAAATTCTCAATTCTTATATTTAAACTCTTATATTATGTAATTCATATGCTACAATATATAAAAATATATATTTATGTATAATAATTAATCATCTAATAAATAAATAAATGTTAAATTTTGAAATAATATTTTATAAATTTATTTTATTTTTTAAAATAACTTTACTCATTGATTTTTAACAAAATTTGTATTAACTTACTAATTTAAAATAGACACTTTGTACAAAAATACATTCATCTATAATACTAATATTATAATACAAAAGTAAATTCTAAAATTTTACTAATGTTGCATATATAATTTATTTCTTTTTGTATTATAAATATGGATCTAGTTTTATATTTTTAAAAATTTTATAGAATATTAAAATAAATTTCTAAAAATAAAAATAAAAATGTTACCTCGGATAGTAAAATTATCATAATAATATTACTTCTTACTTTTATATATATATATATATATAGGTATAGTTAGTTAGGTATATATATATATATAGAAATATATATATATATATATATATATATATATATATATATATATATAAATGTTAATATCTAAAATTATTTTTTTTTAAAAGGAATCTAAAAGTACCATAATAGATAATATTAATATTTTTTCAGAAGATAATAATGGTACACCTAGAAAATAACAATATAAATATTTAAAAAAGTATATTATAAATGTTAGGTTATTTAGGTTTTATTATTGTAGATTAATACATTTTTACAAAACGACTATTAAATCATTTGTCAAAAAATATAAAAAATAATAATATAAATTTTTAATATATAACTCTTAGCTATCTTCAAAGATTTTAAATTAAATAATGGTAAAAATTATCATTGCTAATTTTTGTTGAATGAAACAAAAGTTATATTAATATTTTTTATATTATTTAAATTATAAATAAATAAAAATTAGCTCTTTTATATTTTTAAAATTTTATTTATTTTATTTATATTTAATATTCTATAAATTTTTTAAAAATACTAATGTAAATGTATAATTAAATGCACGTGAAATATATAATAAATAAGTAAATTTATGATTTTATTTTTTTATGAATTGAAAACTAATTAGAAGTGATTACATTTTTAATTACATAAAAAATCAAATTTAAAAAATGATTGGGATGAGCCCATCATGCCTAGTTTAAGTGGTAGAGGTAAAGCGTACACCGTTTTAAATAGTTAAAGGCCATAGGGAGGGGGTTCCAAATTCGACACCTTTTTCAACATTAAATTTCCAATAAAAATAAAGATTCCAAAACCAAAAATAGAACCAACCGAATCAAAACCAATCTGAATTAAAAAATTTGTGGTTTGGAGAGAGAAAATTATGAAAAAATAAAAATGGAAAAAAATCTGGTGTTAATATGGAGAACTAGAAGGAATTGTAACATAAAATCAGTTTAAAAATTCAGTTAAGAATCCTATGTTAAATCCTTAAAGAAACGGTCAATGAAATTGGCTTGCAGGTAAAATGTTGCACTAAGATGGGTAGAATGGGAAGAAATTGATATCACAATTGGAAACAAAAAAATATAAAATACTCATACATTTAAGAGTAGTTTAGATAATACAAGATCTTATAAATATAAAAATATCATGAATATAAAAGAAAATTAAAATTTTTGGACAGGGTTATTATTAAAATTAAAAATCTCATGAAAAACAGAAACATACAATTCCCAGATGCATTAGGATTTGCTGTTTTGATATTGGATTTGATATTGTCATCCGTTTCTCTCCTTAGTTATTGTCAAAGATCTGATATTTGATGTTTTTATTTTTTAACCAAATATATATTTCAAGTACTTGATTTCTTATATATTTCTTCCACAGTTCCACAGTTCCACAGTTCCACAGTTCCAAAGAGACACGGAATAAAGAAATCAAGAAAGAGAGAAAGAGAGAAATGAATCCCACCATAACCCAATCAATGGAGATTTCCAACAGTTCGCCGCTAATGCAGTCCACAGTTCCGGGAGATGACAAGCTGAAAAAAGTGATCGACAAATGGTAATACCAAATGTTCATCTCTTTCATTTCTTTGTCCCCAATTCTTCTTCACTTTTATTGCTCAATTTTATTTATTCATTTTTTTTTTTGTTTTAATTTTAGTTTTGTTGTTATGAATTTTTTTTTGTGGTGTAGTTGCTCATGCTGGTATACTTATTATAGAACAGGTGCATTGATTTCTTCTATTACCAATTGCATCGATTTCTTCTATACCGACCTTTGCTGCGGTCTCTGGAACTGAGAGCTCATGATATTTTCTTTTTACCATCTTGATTCTCAGTATCTTGTATAGCTTTTTCTTTTACTCGTAATCTATTGTAAGTCCGTTTTCTTTTTTAAATTTCACAATCTATGGGATTATATTTCCTTGATATCTCTATGGATATATATAAATACATGAAATAGCAAAGGACATTTTTGTCCACAATGAGTCATTCTTCAAGAAAAAACATGGAGAGGGTCTTTACAAATTTAAAGTTATTTGAGTTCTTCTAACCAAATATTTTTAAGCCAAACAAATTCCTTGAAATTCTGAGATTGTGTAAGCTTGTTTTCTGGAATAGGTTAAGTTAGCTTATACAATTAATGTTGGAATATTATATAATATATTATATTAATAATTTCTTCCTTTTATAGATGTTTGATTTCTTCTGGAAATAGAAATTTATGGTGAGAACAAATAATTCTGTTACTTAATGGTTTGAAATAATATTATAACTATTTAAATTTTTTATAGAAATGATAAATTTTCCTTGAAAAAATTATGTATGAGGATCTATTATATATATAAAAAATTATCTTATATATATAAACCTTGCCAAAAATTAAGGAGATTCTGAGTTTTATATTTTAAGCTATAGTCTTTATCTTGGCGTACATTTTTTGTAAGGATATTTGGTTATTTACTATTTAAAATAGGTTAATTATTTCATGATAGGTTATGTGAAAGATAAGTGAAGCATAGGATATTATTTTAGACCATTATGCTTTCTTCTTGTACACTTGTAATTAGGAAATGAGCAATATGGGAGGTACTCCATCTTTAGTTGGGAGGAAATGCACAATGGGAGGTGTTTCATCTTCGTTGGGATACCTGATGTTTCATAACCAATGTTTCATCGGATCGAGCCGATTGATCGGACTGTCGACTAGTGATATTTCCAGTCCCGTTATGAGTTTGACCATCGGTTTGGCCCAAAAACTATGAACCGGTAATTTTTCCATTTTAATCACCGATTCGGTTATTAAAACATTGTTCATAGCCCAATATTACCTTTTAGGTTGGGTATCTTTGTGAGTTTGACTTGAAAGACTAGGTGAATCTAAAATGGAAAGACCCCACCCTACTGCCTACATGAACCATCAAATAATTCTCTAGATCTCGGATGACAAAACGTATTGTGCCGTTGGATTCGTCTCGCGAAATCCAGTGACTCAGAAAAATTTCGTTGAATTATGAAACAGTCGGAATATTTTTATAATTTTCTGGGTGATAAGTCACCACAATAGCTAAGGACTAGATTTTTATAGAAATCTCGGAAGTTAAGAAATAAGCAGGCTAAGTTCTTAAAATAATTGAACTAAAAATAAATTGTTTGAGCGAGAAACGGACCCAAACGAGTGATGAACACATGACGAAATGTGAGCCATGTATCCAAAAATTAAAAAAATAAATAAAAAAAAGGAAAGAAAAGGATAAAAATTCAAAAGGAAAGGAAAAATGAACAGACAGATAGAGTGAGAACGAGAAAGAGGGAGAGAAAAATGAAAAATGGGTTTTTTGCTTTTCTCTAAGATATACGGAAATCGGGCCTTCGGTTTTCATCGAAGCGAGAAGAAAAGTTGATCCACGCATCAAGAGCTACGCGTGGGTACCAAAATCTTGGAGTTTCATCAAACTCCACGAGGTAGGGAATTTTCCTACTTGGATTATTTTTAGCCTAAAGGCCATTTAATGGCATGGGCGTTCTTCGAGGCCGAAATTGGCCGTGTGTTTTAGTCCCAAGATTTTTGGGACTGAATATTGGAAGTTTTGGGATTAGTTCCAGGCAGTCTTGAACTATGTTGAGTTTGGTTTTGATCCCGGGACCGATGTCTTCGGGTTTTGTTGAGTTTCTCAGTATCACAGTAATTTGTTGATGAATGAAACCAAAAATGGTTCATGATTGTGAAAGAATCAAGAGGTCCCCCGCCAGGTGGGTCCGAGATTTGGGGTCATTTTGTGTGTTATTGCTGGAAAAATGTTGTTGTGTATAAAAATCATGTGATGAATGAAAATTATATGTAGAAAATATAATTATCCGGAATTTATCAATGTTGCATGTAGCTCTTATTGTGTATGTAACATGACATAGCAGGAAATAACATAATTGCATTTCATATGCACGGTAATATCGCGTCAAGTCGGGTGTGTGTGCATGGTATTGGTTATTCACCATTCTGGTGAATGTGTAGTGAGCTCGGAAATTGGGACAACGTCCAAAATTTAGACTCATGGGTACAAATAACAATAATAAATTTTGTGTGTTCGGGGTGAAGCAAGGTTATTAGGCAAACTTCTAAGGTGAAAGACCAAAATTTTATTCTTGGTCGACATATGTATCCAGTGGATGAAAGTTCGCAAAGTACCTGGTTGGGTGTGCGAAGCTCGCGTGAGACCCCTAAATTCGCGACCCAAATAAACACACTGATCGATAAATTAAAATGAATATTGGAGGGTTGTCCAATAGGTTAAGTCATTGGGTGAAACACCAATAACTGGTTTTCACACTTAACATTTGCATGTGTGAGGGAGTCGGTCAGGACTCAGGTTATGGGCATGAGGCGTCTCATCTCATGCATGACACACAATATTTCATATAGGATTGCATTATTTATATGGAATATGATTGGATGTTTTATGTATGCCATTGAAAGTGCACTTTAGGTAGGGAGTAGCCCTTGTAGGATAATTTCATTGGGCATTGCTCACCCTACTATGGAACCCCTTCGTGTACAAGGTGTACAGGAGATCAGATTTCGACAAGGCCGTGATTATGAAGGAGGCCGATGTGTGGCCTTGATATTTCCTTTGTAGAAAATATGTTGTATAAAAGAATTGAAACTAAATTCTTTTGGGACTATTGTATAAATAGGCGGGTATGTAATTAGGGTAAGAGAGTTGTGATCGGACTCTTACGGACTGTAATTAAGTGTTTTATTCTCATATTTTAGAATTAAATTTGAATGAATGGGTCCCAGTAATGGGATGTATATTGAGGATATGGACAGATGGACCCTGTGTGGTCAATACTACGTCTGTTGAGACCCTGGATGGGTTTTGATTATACTGTTATACAGATTGTATGTTGGGTAGAGCTCCTTGAACAAAGGAGACTTTGCTCGATTTTTTTGAAAATATGGATCTCAATAAATGGGACACAACAGTGTGGTATCGGGTCACCCGAAATCCACAATAGTTCCATGGATGGGTTGTCAATGGGACCCCCAAAAATTAGGGCATCAAGTAGCCTCGACCCATTGAGATTTCTGCCAAGTTTTTTTTTTTTTTTTTTTTGTCACTTTCTTCTTTTATAAACTTCTTCACTAAATGAAATTGAAAAAAATTTATACTGACTAGTGTGAACTTGGCACTCATTGAGTTGCTACCGCACCTTTCCCGAAAAAAAAGCAAGTGTGTGATAATAAGTAAACTCTGAAAATAAAAAATTTTCAAAATGGCAAAATGATAATAATAATAATAAATTGTTAGAATGTTCCAAGGCTTCAGAAAATTCTCTAAATCTCTTGATGATCGAATGGATCGGCGCTTTGGATTCATCTCACTAGATCTAGTGACCTAGAAAAGTTTCGTCGAATTCTAAGACAGTCGAAATATTTTTACGATTTTCTGGGTGATAAGTCGCCAGTGACTCTAGGGACGAGATTTTTACGAAAACCTCGAAAGTCAGGAAATGGCTTGAGCTAAGTTCATTTAAAATAAATTGAACTGAAAAAAAATAAATTATTTCGGGGCAAATACAGACCCGAATGAGAGCCATGTATCAAGAGCTACGTGTGAGTACCAATATCTTGGAGTTTCGTTAAACTCTACAAGATATGGAATTTTCCTACTTGGTATATTTCTAGCCTAAAGGCCATTTAATGGCTTGGGGTTTTCTTTGAGGCCGTGAGAGGCCATAAATTTCAGTCCCAAAATCTTGCGACTGAGAGTAGGAATTTTCGAGACTGTTTTCAGACAGCCCAGGCTGAATTTTGTGACTGTTTTCAGATAGTCCGAGCTGAATTTTTCGGACTATTTTCGGACAGTTCGGGCTTAATTTTTGGGACTTTTTTTGGACAATTTTCGGACATGATTTTTGGAACTGTTTTCAAGTAGTCCTAAACTGCATTGAGGTTTGGTTTTGATCCTTCGACCGAAGGTTCGAATTTTGTCAGGTGTTTTGGTATCAATGTAATTTGTTGATGAATGAACAAAAAAATGGTTCATGGTCGTATGACCAAGAGGTGCCTTTGTTGTATATGGGTCCTAGATTTGGGCCATTTTGTGTATATTGTTGGAAAAATAAATAATATGCGGTCAGGTGTAAAAAACATGTTAATATGTGCTCGTGATGTATTAACATGGAAATTGTACGAATGGAATTATATGTAGGAAATATAAATATCCGAATTTATAAATGTTGCATGTAGTATGACATAAAGATGAAATGACATGATTGCATTTCATATGTACGATCACATCACGTCGAGTCGTGTGTGGGTGCATGGTATTATTATTCACCATTCTTAGTGAATGTCTAGTGAGCTTGAAAATTGGGACAACGTCCAAAATTGAGACTCACGGGTGCATAAAAATAATATTAATAAATTTCGTGTATTTGGGTGAAGCAAGATGAGGCAGATCCCCCCCTAGGGTGAAAGACCCAAATTTTATTCATTGTCAGACATATGTATTCGGGGATGAAAGTTCGCGAAAGTGTCGGAAGGCATACGAAGCCTACGGTGAGACCCTGGAAATTCATAACCCAAATAAACACACGAGATTTGGTCAAATTGAATAACCATTAGAGGGTCATCTAAATGGGTTGAGTCATGAAACACCAATGACTCGCTTTCACACTTGGCATCAGAGGTGTGAGGAGTCACCAGAAGACCCGAGAAAATCTCCACTGAAAAGGGTAAAATTGTAATTTCGGTCAAAACCCGAAATTTTTCTAGATCTCGGATGACAAAACGAACTTCACCGTTGGAATCATCTCGTGAAATCTAGCTAACACGTCGAATTTAGTCGACCTGAGATACTTAATTTCACTGCTGAGGCACCAAGTGTCTGGGTGTCAGAACGTTTGAGAGACATGTGATGTGACAAAATGTCACCCACTACATGTACTCTTGTGGCACATGTTGCAAGATTAGAGAGATGATGGAAATGGACGGATTAGATTGTGCCAAGTGTCAAAATCAAGACAAAAGGGGACATGATGGGAATTTTTGAATTGTTAATGAGGTAAGGCAAAAACGTGAACAGTGTTGTCTTCTTCATTTTGAGTGGAAAAATGGGAAGAACGCAGAGGTTGGAAACAAACGCGGTGAGATGTTTTTTTAGTTTTTGCAGAGAGAAGTGTGTGCCTTCTCTAAATTTTCGACCGATGGACCGTTTGCCGATGGAGCAAGAATAGTTACTCTACGCACCGGCGGGGCTACGCGTAGAAGATCGATTCGGGGCGGAGTTCTAAAACCCAAGAGGTAGGATCTTTCCTACTTGTGTTAATCTTGGCCACGGTAGCCATGTAAATGGTTGTGTGAATGTTCCGAGGCTTGTTTAGCCGTGAATTCGGTCTCAAAAGCTTTGGAAACCAAGTGTGGAGAAAATCTATTCAGGTGGTCGTGAATGAAGAATCCGCAGGGTTTCACTGTTCACATGAATAGTGACACGAAATTTTTGGTGTGAAAATGTGTTTATTAAGTGATTCAAAATGAATTGCTTCAGGTTTCAATTAGCCATGTGAGCTAATTTTTGGTGTATGACGGTGAAAATTTGCATAACATGATTTATGTGGATTTAATTATGTTAATATATACGCATGTGAATATATTAGCATGAATGTTTTGGGATTGGCATCATGCATTCCATATGCACTGGGGCACCCTAGAATATTAGGAGTGAGTGCATGACATGAAATGAAACAAAATAAAAATGTTTGTGAAAGGAATTTTAAGGAAGATTTTCCGAAGAATTGCCTTGGAGAGTTGTCCAACAACCATCTCGAGGCGACCCATGACTGCTTCGAGAAATATCCAGCAATTCGCCCTCGGAGGGTACCCAATGTATTCACCGAATTCTGCAGAGTGAGTTTTCGAGAACAAAAGCTTTTGTTTTGAAAACTCGGATATTTTACTCGCATTTAGCTTAGGTGAGAATATGTGAGCCTGAGGACTCCTGACACAAATCGGTCATGTAGACATTTGAGTAGGTTCATGAAATTGCTTGAATGTGATTGTTTTCTTATGACATGTGCACTTAGGTGGGGAGGAACTCCATGTAGGAAATTATTCTGTTTCAGACTTTGCTCACTCGCCGTGATTACCATTTCGTGCACAAAGGGAGCGATCGAAGGCGATACCATTGAGGTCGGCTTGAGAAGAAAGCCGACTTGTGGCTTTGATGTTGTATAACATGTATTAGAATGTTGTAATTTTAATATATGTTGAATTAAGAGTGATTTATTAACTCTTGAATTATGGTATATAGTTGGTGTATTTTTGATGAGTACTGATGTATGGGCCCAAATGGTCGTTTTAACTCATGTACATGTCTCATGATATTGATGTTGGGACAGGTTGTAGTTTGGGTAGAGCTCCCCATACAAAGGAGGCTCTGCCCGATTTTCATGAGTGGTATCAGGACTGGTATTCGAATACCGAGCTCCCTAGGTATTCGTATACCTAGGCTCTGATACCAAGCTGTGACGCTGGTATCAGGACTACACTTATAACTACACCCACCGAGCTCCCAAGGTAATCGCTTAATCTTCGCTTCCGATACTGCCGTGACACCCCAATCCCGGGTCCGTTGACTACCCACAACCTACGGAATATATAAGTGGATGGTCTGCCACTCGACGCCACTTTAGAAAATCCTGTAGCCCTCGGTGACGGAGCTCTATCCAATTAAAATACCTGCATGAAACCTGTCCCAAGCAGTCCAATTTATATTCAATATATCCTAGAGATCAAATCACATAAGTAATAATGCCATTTAGGCCCACAATGATCCTCATAATACATACTAACCATGGAGTCAACTATATACCCAATAGTTACAAGAGTTCAAATGTTTTACTCTTATACAACATATATTAAAATTAGGGAAAATTCTAATACATGTAGATATCGGCCGCTTCTCAAAGCCACAATCCGGCTTTTCTTCTAATCCATGGTCTCTAGGATGAGTCTTCTCGCACGCCCCCGCACTGTGAAAAGGGGTCCAACGACCCAGGGTGAGCTAAAGCTCAAGAGAGAATCGCCTCGCGCCACTCACCACCGGCGCAAAGGCAATGTTCCTGGGGCAAACACTCATTCAAGCAAATGCATGATCCTACTGAATGTCTACATGACCAACTCATCCCAGTCCCTACCGACTTCCTCTCACACTCGCCTAAGCTCGTATGAGAATTATTATGTTATTACAAGGACAACCTCGATGAATATATATCAATCGGGCCGGCCTCCGACGATCGGGACATATAGTATTTTGTCAAAGGATTCACCCTCCGATGAATAAATATCAACTCAAGTCATCCGACTCCGCTGATATATATTATTTATTTGACTACCCTCCGATAATTTACATTTTAGACTACTCTCCGAACCTTTTTCTCTAGACTCCTCTCATGCACTAACTCCTATATTCCTAGGATGTTCCAGTGCATATGGAATGCATGTATGCCAGTTCCATCAAAGTCTAATCACATGCAAACATATCAACATGAATATATTCGCATAACATCTTTAATCACACAATCATGTCATGTAATTAATTACTCAAGCATCAAAATTAGTCACTGGGCTAATGATCAAACACGAGCAATTTAATTTAAATCACTCTAGCCTAAACACATATTTTCAAAAAACATTTTGAGAATTACTATTTCGGAATAGTGAAACCCTGCTACTATTCCCGAAAATCACAGAAACATCGGCTCACTTAGCGAACCTCGCAATCCACTCGCCTATTCCGCCCAAAGCATATCAAGCAAGCATTTAATGCACAAATTAACACCTATCACAACCAAACAGCCCCTAATTATTTTCGAAGGCCGCCGCCACGAGAGAAAATCCTAAATACCCCTACACCCGGTCCCGTGTTTCTTTGGGACTGATCAAACGGCCCCTCACGCCTCAAACTAACCGAAACATCGAAAAACCCTAAAATGGGAATAAAACACAAGTAGGGAGAAAATCCTACCTTGAGTTGTCAAAACTCGCAAACCCGGGTCCACGCGCAGCCCGCTCTCGCTGTAGAACGTTTCTCCTCTCAGACCGAAAGCCGCCGACCTACGGACTTAGCAAATCTAGAGAGAAGCATGAGGTTCTCTCTCTTAAAACCTCCTTTCCACGCCCACCCGTATCCCCGCAACTCCCGTTTTTTTTTTGTCTTTGGTTTTGAATTTGGAGAAGAGATACTGTGAGTACTTTTTTTGTCTTTTGTGCCATTTTAATCCATTTAATTAATTAATTCATTTCTTTCCAAGCACATTCGGCACTATCTCGGCCATCCATTTCCATCATTTCTCTACTCATACCACTTATGGTACATGAGTACTTGTTATATGTGACTTTCGTCGCATCGAAAATCGTTTTATGGCACCCGAAACGTGATGCCTCGAAAAACGTGCCGACTCCGACTGTCTCGGAATATTACGAAATTTTACATGCTAACTAGATTTTTCGAGACGATTCCAACGGTGAAATCCGTTTCATCATCCGAGATCTAGAAAATAAATTACGGATTTTTAATCGAAATTACAATTTCGTAATCGAAATTACGATTTTGCCCTTTTTCCGTAAATTGAATTTCTGGTCTTACATTCTCCTCCTTAAAGGAATTCATTCCGAACTGTGACAATCACAACCACTCACATGCATGTAACTAGCCATTTAAATCTTAAACGACTAAACCACGTACCTTCACCCCTAAACAAGAAGGGATATGTGGCCCGCATCGTGTCCTCGCGCTCCCACGTTGACTCCTCCACTCCACAAAGGTCGCCATAAGAATCTCACTAAATTTCACGGGTCTTGGCGTCGTAAGACTTGATCACGGTTATCAACAATGTACACTGGTCCCTCCTCGAAGGTTCCATCCGTGTCAACCTCAATCTATCCCCAATCCACCACATGAGCTGGATCTGGAGTATATATATCAGGAGCATGGAGACGTGCAACACCTCGTGGACACCGACATGCCGGGCTTAACGCGCGAACCGTACGCAAATGTTGTCTCCAATCGCATCGTGACCGCTGATGGAGCTTCTCCCACCTCGTCCAACAAAACGGTGATCTACACGGGCCTCCCCATACAATGCCTCATACGGCACATTTGTATACTCGCCCCGATAACTATTGTTGTAGGCGACCCGCTAAGGGCAATTAACCTTCACCTTCTTATGACTCCAGGACACATGCTCGTGGTGTCCTAACACATGGTATATATAATCCGCACAACGATAACCCTACACAATCCTTACTTGGTGTGTAAACGCCAAACCTGTCACAATCACCGGCAATCCAATGGATCAAGCCAACCTAGTCCATGTCATTTAATGACATCCACGGTCGAAACTTCCCGCGCCTCAACACCCAATGCAATTTCCAAAGGGGTATCCAAATCTCAAGTCACTCCCGACTCCTATCACTCAACTCTTAGTCTGCGTGATAACCATGTCCGTGTGTTTTCATCTCGGTCACATAACTTCTCGGCTTATCCTTCGAGCCTCTTACATTTCCTGATTTAACTATGAGTCTCATTGGACGTAGTCCTAAAGACAACTCAACCCACACTCACCATGAGTGGTGAATGACCATACCGTGCACCCGAACGCAATTATGCCATACCGTGACAACCAATCCCGGTTCCACCATGAGCAGAATCTGAGAGATTTTCCACTCATAATTCCGACCTATCAGGTCAACTCTCACCCTACATCCTAGGGAAGAACATCTATACTTGGCTTCTCTAAAGGCCTTAACCTCTAAGCCCAAATCCCATGTCGCTAGCTTCTGCATGATAACCCCGCCAGTCTCACCATCGACAACCCGATGGTTATCAACTCATCCATATGTCAACCTCGACATCAACAAATAAATAGTCTACCACCCCGAGGTCCACTTTCAATACGCGGGCCTGGCCGCGTAACCCTCGACCGTCCCGACTTCAACCCACACACTTCGGGCCCTCCGGCCTCCTGCGTCGCAGCGCTCAGATAGCCCCGAAACTGAAACTAGTTCCTCTGACCCGTACTAGGGTGTAGAGGAATGAACTGTATACTCTCATGTTCTACTCATTAACCTGGGATCGGATTGTCCCAAAGTCTGGGATCCCCGTCTCGGGGGAACCCGCTCACTCATGCTCAATCCCGGCCCTACCCCAAACCAAGCAGCTGCACCTTCGCCTCATCCCCGAACTAGAGAAAACCGATTCTCCTCTGCTACTAACACCCGTATCACAAGTGTTCCAAGTATCCTCAATCTCTCTCTCTATGGTCAGGGCTGTCCCAACCATGGAGTCCATATCCCGTAGGCGAGATCCTACAATCCTGCCCCGAATGGACAACTGCAGTCCATTCTCGCATCTCCTGTAATACCCCGCCAATCCCAAGAAACTACCTATCTCGAAGATTGACATTCGGTCTCTCCAAACTCATCTCTGTCTCAACCTTCTCTAGGTCCACTGACGGTGTGCTGACACCACGTGTCCCAAAATCTTCTCCCCTCGCAAGCTAAAACTCGCACTTACTTAACTTAGCATACAACTGATGGTCTCTTAACAACTCGGTGAAAACGATCCGCGATACTCATGCTCCCACTCTAACTGGGAGTAGTTCAAAATGTCATCCCCGAAGACTACGACAAACTGATCTAGATAGGGTTGGAATATCCTATGCATGAGATCCATGAATGTCGCTGGCGCATTCATCAACCTGAAGGGCATCACCCTATACTCAAAGTGTCCATAACGCTTCCTAAATGCTGTCTTAGGGATATATGTCTCCCTAACTCGCCTGGATGGTAACCAAGGCGAAGGTTCATCTCGAGCAGACTCGCGCCCTCTCAACTGGATCAAACACCATTAACCGGTAATAGGTATCGATCCTGATCGTAACTCCATCCAACTCCGCCCTCGTAGTCAATGCACAAATAAGGGTCTTGCACCTATTCTTCGCAACTAGAACCGAAGCGCCCCATGGCGAAGTGCTCAGTCTAATAAACCTCTTGTCCAATAGCTCCTTTTACTGGACTCTGAGTTCCTACAACTCAACTAGTGCCATCCTACATGGAGTCATAGAGATGGTTGAAGTACCAAGGTGTAACTCGACACTAAGCCTACGACTTTCAGGGAGGCAAAATCTGTAGTTTATCCGGAAAACATCCCACATACTAGCACACTACTCGAGGTAGCTCGAAGTCCCGGCCTCATCGCCCCCAGTAAGGCTCGCTAGCCAACCCGCTTAACTCGGTCTCCTCGACGCTTGACTCGTATAATCGTTTGTGGGAAAATATCGTGCTTGCCCTCGAAATACCACAGAGTACCGTCCCACGCGGTAGTCAGAATCCTCCCATGCTCACAATCGATGACGACCCCGGTAAGCTATCACCCAATCCATCCTCGATGACCCGAACTCCGACATGTCCATAATCCCCAGTCCACTGCGGAGTAGAGTCCCCAAGATCTCTAACTCGCAACCTCGACATGTCATCCCTATTCTCGCCCTAATCCCTAGGGGAGAACTCACGTACAATGGCTCCTCTAAGGTCTCTAGAGTTCCTTGCCCATTTCCACCTTATTTGGGCCTCATTCTCTAGCTAAAACGCAACTAGTCTAATCCGGGTCGCGTCAGAGGTAATCTCCATAGCCTCTAACACTTTCTCGATCTACTTGAACCAATGGTCTACCACCATTGGATCCTTTCCCCCCTGTGAATGTCGGAGGGTAATACGCTATAAACCTCTGGGGGTTACTAGGATCTCACTAACTACCTGCTATACTAGCATGTGCGATAGCATTCGCTGTAATACCTACAGCCTCATCAAAAGTCTGTTGATCAAACACTACCAGCCCGACCAGCACTCGCGGGTCACTTCTACGCCCTCGCCCCTCTACCAGCTACTTACACAATTAACATGGCAACAAGAATCGCTTAGTTTTCATTTCACTAACTAGTAATGCATGCCGGGATACTAATAGACTTGACAACCCCGAACCGACCGCTCATTTTCTAAGTGGTGCTAAATTCAACCATCACCGCTTTAATTTATAAAAATTCTAGGCTCTTGCTCATTTCAAAGACTCCAAATCCCTAAGGTCATAATTCCCAACCTTAGCATTCACTCATTTTCCATAATGATCACACCATGCATATAATTTCCTCGTATTAACTACCGCAAGAATCACCATTTCAAATGGTAGTTAAATCCACACAAAGATCTCTCAAGGCATAACCACACCCGAGACACTAATCATACACATAACCTCGCATACGTTAATCAATTTCGTTTAAAATATTGTTTTCAATGTAAATTTTATTTTCAAAAATTTTATTTTTTGAAAATTTTATTTTTCGAAAAATTTTATCAAAATTCTATTTGATTTTATTTGAATTATTTGAATTTAATAAATTTTTTTTCGAAAAAAATTTATTTTACAATGAACGGTGTTCATTTGGTGACTCAGAAAAAAAAACGAGTCAAAACGGATCGAAAATGGGCCGAGTGCACCGAGTGCACTGCCCAAGGCCAGCCCGAGCGCCCAGTCTGCCCCGCCCTGCCTCGCCGCGCGCCCACCGCCCTATCATACAGCCAACGTCGTCAAGGCGCCACGCACGCGTCGCCCCGCGAAGCCAAGCCGCGGCTCGGCCGGCTGGCTAAGGCCAAGGCCTGGGCGCCTCATACAGCCAAGGCCAGGCGCCTAAATACCAACACAACACTAACACGCCTAGGGCCAAGGCCTCAGACGCCCAAGACGCACGCCAAGACTCCGCCCGGGCCGCTTTGCTCTAGCTCAATGGGCAAGAGCCCATTTCGTGGTCCGCACTAATTTTTTTTTTTGTTTCTTATTATTATTATTATTATTATTATTATTTTTCAGCTTATTTCAAAGAAATTGAAAATCACTAAAATTATTATTATTATTTTTTTTCATTTTCTTTGACACTCAAATAAATTTTTTAAAATTTATTTTACTCCCATTTTCTTCAATTGTACCATTTGTAAATCTTAGACAAATTATTTCTATCGTTTTTTTTCATCGCAGCCTTCCTTGCTACTTCAAGAAAATTCTTAAAATTTTAACTCGGTGAAATTTTAGTTATTTATCTTGTGCAAAAATCGAATAATTTTCTAGCTCTTCCACAAAACCCACACCGATCTGTCCAAAATCGAGCCGCCGTCCGCACCTGCTCGACCATTTTACCAAAAAAAATTTTCAACCAACTTGTTCTCACACTAATCCTAGTGTTCAACATTTTAGTTTATTTGTCCTAAGTGCATCCACCTAAGCACACAATCCAAACACAACACATGATCAATCAACATGTTATAACATCAATCATACCATCGCATGATCACAATCAAAACACATGCAGTGTTCTAATTTCTCTCTCGTGCCTTTCCTAGGTAATCTCATACCTAAACTCAACATCGAACCACACCCAAAGGGTGATTAACCACGGCCTAAGCCCAAATTTTCTATCCATAGGTTTCCCATATACCCATAATTCCACATCAAACCACGTAGTGGTGATGGATACCCAACCACCCTAGGTATTCGCCAGATACCCAGGCTCGATAATACTCAGTCGCGACGCCGGTATCAGACTACACTTATAACTACACCCACCGAGCCCTGGGCGTAATCGCTTACCTTTGCTCGATACTGCTGTGACACCCCAATCCCGGGGTCCGCTTGACTACCCGTCAACCCGCTGAATAAGCTTATGGAGGCTCAAGTTACTCCGACGCCACTTTTTAGAAAACTCGCGTAGTCTCCTTTGTACGGAGCTCTATCCAATTAAAATAATTCTGCATGAAACCCGTCCCATGTGCCCAATTTATATTCAATATATCCTGTAGATCAAATCACATAAGTAATAATGCCATTTAGGCCTACAATGATCCTCATAATACATACTAACCATGGAGTCAACTATATACCCAATAGTTACAAGAGTTCAAATGTTTTACTCTTATACAACATATATTAAAAATTTCGTGGAAAATTCTAATACATGTAGATATCGTCAAGCCAAAGCCACAATCCGGCTTTTCTTCTAATCCATGGTCTCTAGGATGAGTCTTCTCCTCGCACGCTCCCTGTACCTGTGAAAAGGGGGTCCAACGACGGGGTGAGCTAAAGCTCAGTAGGAGAATCGCCCTAAGTGGGCTACTCACCACCTAAGTGCAGTGCAATGTTCCTAAGTAAACACTCATTCAAGCAAATGCACAGATCCTACTCTTGAACTACATGACCCAATCTCAGATCCCGAGTCCTCATCGACCCCACACCCCGCCTAAGCCCTCGTATGAGACCATTATATTATTAAGGATAACCCTCCGATGAATATATATCAATCACCGCCCGACGATTGATATATAGTATTTGTTTGTGGACTACCCTCCGATGAATAAATATCAACTGGGCCGCTCCGACGGTTGATATATATTATTTGATTTGGACTACCCTCCGATAATTTACATTTTAGACTACTCTCCGAACCTTTTTCTCTAGACTCCTCTCATGCACTAACTCCTATATTCCTAGGATGTCCAGTAAGTATGCGGAATGCATGTAGCGCGCCCATCAAAGTCTAATCACATGCAAACATATCAACATGAATATATTCGCATAATATCCAATCACACAATCATGTCATGTAATTAATTAATTTCAAGCATCAAAATTAGCTCACTTGGGCTAATGATCAAACACGAGCAATTTAATTTAAATCACTCGGCCAAACACATATTTTCAAAAACATTTTGAGAACACTATTTGAATGAAACCTCGCTTACTATTCTCTCGAAAAATCACAGGAAACATTCCGCTCACTTAGTGAACCCGCAATCCACGCCATTCCCTACCTAAAGCATATCAAGCAAGCATTTAATGCACAAATTAACACCCATCACAACCAAACAGCCCCTAATTATTTCTAGGCAGTCACGGCCACAAGAGAAAATCCCAAATAAATTCCCACAATTCGGTCCCATGTTTTGGGACCGATCAAACGGCCCCTCACGGCCTCAAACTAATCGAAACATCGAAAAACCCTTAAAAATGGGAATAAAACACAAGTAGGGAGAAAATCCTACCTCTTGGAGTTTGTCAAAACTCGCAAACTCGGGGGGTCCACAGAGCTCGCTCCGCGCAGAACGCTTTCTCCCTCGCAGACCAAAGCCGACCTGGGCTGATCTCAGCAAATCTAGAGAGAAGCATGAGGTTCTCTCCTCTAAACCTCCTTTCCGCCGCCCACCGCATCCCCCCCGCTGCAACCCGCTTTTTTTTTTTTTTTTTTTTTGTCTTTTTGGTTTTTGAATTTGGAGAAGAGATAATTCATGATTTTTTTGTCTTTTTGTGCCATTTAATCCATTTAATTAATTAATTCATTTATTTCTCCAATTTTGACATTCGGCACTATCTCGGCCATCCATTTCCATCATTTCTCTACTCATACCACTTATGGTACATGAGTACTTGTTATATGTGACTTTCGTGGCATCGAAAATCGTTTTATGGCACCCGAAACGTGATGCCTCGAAAAACGTGCCGACTCCGACTGTCTCGGAATATTACGAAATTTTACGTGCTAATAGGATTTTTCGAGACGATTCCAACCCAGGAAACTGGGCTTCATCATCCGAGATCAGAAAATAAATTATTTGATTTTTAATCGAATACAATTTCAGAATCGAAATTACGATTTTGCCCTTATTCCGTAAATTGGAATTTCTCGGTCTTTACGAACCGGGCTGTCAACTGACTCCCGGGTTTGGGGCGACTACAGCTGAGAGATCGGTACCTGCAGAAACGATTACCAGTGGAGCCCTGGGTTTGGGTATCCATGTTTAGTCCCGATACCAGCCTTCACAAATGGTATCGAGCTTAGTATTATATCACCCAGTGCTTGGGGGACTTGGGCTAAGGCCAGAGTCATTATGGTGTAAGAACATCACAGCTTGGTATAGCTCGATGTTGGATACTAGAGTTATAGGTTAGCACTCCAGAAGTTGTGCAGCGATATACCAAGGACTCGATGGGAAACATGTTAGATCATGCATACACTGTGCATTTTGATGAATGTTGTGTGATGTGTGATTGTGTGTTATGAATTATGTGATTTGTGTGCTTGGTGAATAGCACATAGGAAAAAAAATGTTGAACACTAGGGTTTAGTGTGAGAACAAGTTGTTTGAGGAATTTTGGACAAATAGTTCATAATTAAATGAAAAAAATATGATGTGAAGAAAATTTTTTTCTAAGGTTTTATATTGTGTAAAACTAGAAAAAAATTTAATAAATTTATTTGGTTATATTGGAAAATGAAAAAATATATATATTTTTCTTTGGTGGTTTTCCAGTAGCTAGAATGAGAAAAAAAAATTATGGAAAAACCAGAGCTAGGAAGAAATGGCCACGCCCATTTTTTTTTTTTTCATGTGAGTCATAATACATTAAGTTGTATTGTGACAGGCTTGATGTAGGGTATCGGGAGATGCCCGTCTGCAAATAGCGTGCAGGCGCATTAAGGCGGTAGGGCGTTTACTTGCTTAATGACGATGACGGCCGCAAAGCCACGATACAGCCACGACATCAAGCAGTGGAGGCCACGACACAACCGGGTAGCCACTACAAGACAAATTTCATTGGCCGCCGTGGATTGTGTCGCTGACATACGCTTTCTATCGTGACGTAAGAGTAGGATCACATCGAGGGCTGTGTCAAGATACGCCTTATCGTGATTGTGCGCAACTGCTAGCGAGTGTCATGATACAATCGCTTGTATTGTGACAGGAGGAAGGCTTGGCCGCTGGGCGTGTCGCGATACAATGCTACAACACCTGCCGGGCCTCGTACGCGATATGGTCAGGAGCCCGTGGACACGATGTACGCAAAGAACGCGCTGCGCGTAGCGGGATTGACCCATAAGGGACTCCGCGACATGACCGGGAGGGGGGCCACGACACGGTCTCGCAGGCGCGCCATTATATGAACCCAAATAAGGCGCCACGACACAGCAGCCAGGCGCGCAGCTCGCGCAGCTGGGCAAGCACTGGTTCATGGTGTGCACTGTGCACCCAACCCACACTGGGGCACTGCTCTAAGTCACCGTTTGAGACATTGTTCATGAACAAGCTCACAAGATTTTTCAAAAAAAAAAAAATCAAATCAAATCAAATGAAATAAAGCTTTTTAAAAATGAAATTTTCTAAAATAAAATTTTTTGTTGCATTTGGATTTAATATATTGAATTATTGTCTTCAGATTTCCTATGAATGCAAGGATATCAAGGGTATGAAATGTTTTCTATGTGTGAATAGTGTCTCGAGGTTACTGTTTACACTTTGTAGATACTCGCATTGAATATTAACTTGCCATTTGACATGTGTAAATGACTCAGTCGAGGGCCAAGACGAGGTCATCCACGGGTACCGGCCAGCACCACCCAAGAGATTCGACCGCCAGGCCTGGTTGAGCTATAGGTATCAAGGGACCGCTGCTATTGCACAAAGCAGTACAAAGAGGCCGTGGGAGGTCTTGAAATTCTCCGTAACATCATCCTTCGACATTCACAGGGGGAGGAGATCCAATGGTGGCAAACCATTGGTTCATGTAGGTCAAGAAGGTGTTAGAGGCTATGGAGATTACCTCTAACACGACCAGGATTAGACCAGCTGCGTTCCAGCTAGAGGGTGAGGCCCAAGTATGGTGGAACTGGGTAAAGACCTCTAGAGACCTAGAGGCAATGACATGGGCAGAGTTCTAGGAGTTGTTCATGGGTAAGTATTTTCCGGATACTGCGAGACATGCGAAGGCTCAAGAGTTCCTAGAGTCGCTGTGGGACGATGACCGTGATAAAGTACGTGGGCTAGATCTACCTGAAGCAAATTCGCTTTGTCGATGACTATGGCCAGCCGCATGCAATAAAGTCGCAGATTCTTATACAATGTAATAAGTTGTCCATTCGGGGCAGATTGTAGACTTCGCCACAAAGACACGGACTCCATGGTCGGACAGCCCCGACCATAAAGAGAGATCGAGATGCTCTGAGCACTCGGATGCGTGTTAGTAGTAAGAGGAAGGAGAGTCAATCTTTCTTTAGTTCGAAAGAAGTGCAGGGCTTCTAGTTCATTTGTCTCGCCATGGCCATCCGGGGGCTGCGACATTGTGGTCACGGCCGCCGGGCAATGGTGTGCTATCATTGCCAGCAGCCCGAACATATGAGGAGGATTGCCCCTTGAGCTGTGGATCCCGTGGTTTTGGTACATGTCCCGCCAACAGAGGGAAGGCAGAGGATACAATATATTTCTCCATAACCCAGATAGGCCGGGAGGAGCGCGAGGTTTCAGTGGAGCCGCACGTGCACCTCCCACATAATGTGCAGCCGAGAGGCTAAAAGTTAGGGGCCGAGGCAGAGGACGAGGCCCACATGTAGGGACGTCAGGGGTTCAGGGGCGTGTCTACGCCATCACACCTCAGGCCGAGTCAACAGATCAACCAGTTATGCAGGGTAGGTTTTTGCTATCTCGCCTATGGGCAAGAAATTGATTACATAAGGCCGATTCATCTAACACAAACACTACCACATAGAAGCCGCTAGAGGTTGAGTGGCCTGAGGAGCCCTTGTATGTGAGTTCTCCCCCTAGGATTAGGGCGATGATAGTGGATGATATGTCGTGGTAGTGAGTTGTAGATCTCTGTGGACTCTACTCACAAGGGACTCGAGGATCATGGACATGTCGTGAGTTCGATGTCATCCCGGGATGGATTCATTGACAACTTACAGTCAAGTATCGACAGGAGAGGGTTACCGCCTACACGCAAGATAGTACTCGTGGTCAGATTTCGTGGGGGCATGATATTTCTGGGCCTGCATGCTATAATGTGTCTAAAGGCCGTGGACAATGGCAGTTGGCTAGCAAGCCTTACCTTAAAGGACGAGGTGAGACCTGACTAGATTCACTCTCGAGTAGTCCGCGAAAGGTGAGGATGTTTTTTCCTGATGAGCTACGGATCGCTCCGTAGAGGGTCAGAGACTTCAGACGTAGTTACACTCCCCGTACTTTGCCCATCTTTATGACTCCGCATAGGATGGCACCAATTGAGTTGCAGGAACTCAGAGTCCAACTACAGGAGCTATTGGACAAGGGGTTCATTAGACCGAGCACTTCACAATGGGGTGCTCCTGTTCTATTTGCGAAGAAGAAAGACAAGACCCTTCGACTGTGCATTGACTACAGACAGTTGAACAGGGTTACGATCAAGAATCGGTACCCATTATCGAGGATTGATGATTTCTTGATCGTTGAGGAAGAGCGAAGTTCACTCTAAGATAGACCTTCGCACCGGTTACCATCACCGAGGATTGGTGGAGACAGATATCCCTAAGACAACATAGACGCATTATGGGCACTTCTTGAGTTTACAAAGGATGCTCGATTAACGAATGCGCCAAAGAAGATTCACGACTCTCATGCATTGTGGTATTCCAACCCTATCTAGATCAGTTTTTCGTAGTCTTTGTGGATGACATTTTGATCTACTCCCAGTTAGAGTGGGAGCATGAGTATCATTTGAGGATTGTGTTACAGTTGTTGAGAGACCATTAGCTGTACGCCAAGTTTAGTAAGTGTGAGTTTTGGCTTACTGAGGTGAGATTTTTGGGACACGTGGTGCTCATCGCATGTCGACCCAAAGAAGGTCGAGGCCGTGATGAGTTGGGAGAGGCCGAAGTCAGTCTTCGAGATACGCAGTTTCTTGGGATTGGCTCAGTACTATAAGAGATTCATTGAAGATTTCTCCAGATTAGCAGCACTTATGACGAGATTGACCCGGAAGGAGGTCAAGTTTGATTGGGATGATCGATGCGAGGAGGCATTCTAGGAGTTGAAGAGGAGACTTACTTCAGCTCCTATCTTGATAGTCTTACGGTGTGGAGTTTGTGGGTACACAAAGTGTATCATGGATGCTCTCGAGGGCCGGATCATGTGTTTGATGCACCGGGAGGGTAGTAGCCATGGTTCCCGTCGCTGAATCATGAGCAATTTTCTACCCCATACATGACATGGAGTTGGCATCCGTAGTCTTCGCCTTGAAGATTTGGCGCCACTACTTATATGGTGAGGAGTTCGAGGTGTACTCATACCACAAAAGTCAGAAGTATATTTTCAATGCAATGAACTCACATGAGGCAACGCAGATGGATGGAGTTCCTAGAGGATTATGACTTACTTTGCATTACCATCCCGTAAGGCAAATGTGGTGGGCCGATGCACTCACCGGAAGTCACTGTGGGAGACATAGTATAGCTTCCTGGAGTGGCGGATGCTTGAGATTTCGTGGGACAAGCTGCCATGATGTTAAGCAGTCAGGTACGTCATTAGTAGCTAGCACCGCTCTGGTCGAAAGGTAAAGGATTGAGTCCCAGCGTGACGCGCAGATAGTGTGTTCATCGTGGACTGGTACAAATATGTACAGTGACGGTATCGGACTGGCTCCACTCAAATGATAGTCTTCGCATGCAGGATCAGTAGTAGTTCCCACTGACCGATTTGAGAGACGTAGATTCTCGTGAAAGCTCGATCGATCTCGATCACGCGGCATCCATGCAGCACGAAGATGTACTAGGATCTTCATCACAACGCATTTCATCGGGTTTCAAATGGAAGAGACACGAGGGGGACTTTGTTCGACGATGTCTCACTTTGTCGCCAGGTTAAGGCCGAGCACCGGCCGCCAGGTTACTTCAACCATCGAAGTGGTCAGAGCGAAGGAGCACGTCACGATGGATTTTGCGGATCCACTTTCCACGAACACACGTAGACATGATGCAAGATGGTGATAGTGGACCGACTCATGAAGTCGGCATTTCGGTCATGCAGTATGACCTTAACATTGGAGAGACTCGCGAATGCAGACATCAGAGTAGTCCGCCTACATGGAGTACCCGCATCCATAGCGTCACTGTAGACCGAGGTTTACGGCGCACTTTTGGTTGTTTCCAAAAGGTTATGGGCACATGGCTAACCATGAGTACCACTTCCAATCTCCCACAAACGGATGGTCAATGTAGAGGACTATACAGTTTTAGATGACATGTCATGAGCATACTCCTGATCATAAGGGCAGTATGGGAAGAGCATTTGCCCCCAGGAATTCGCCACAACAACAGCTGAGTAAAGGCATACTGATGGCACCATATGAGGCATCGTATGGGAGGCCATGTAGATCACCGTTATGTTGGACCGAGGTAGGAGAGAGCTCCATCACTATCCCGATTCGATAGGAGAAACCTTACCTGGGAGGTGAGTTTGATTACGACAACGCCTTCTCACTTCCGCCGTGAGCCTAAGAGCTTATGTTGATGTGCGATGTCAACCCTTAGAGTTCGAGGTTGGAGATCATGTCTTCTTGAAGGTGATGCCTAAGAGAGGAGTGGTCAGGTTCAACAAGTGCGGGAAGCTATCGCCGAGGTTTATCGGGCCCTTCGAGATACTCGAGAGGGTAGGCACTGTAGCGTACCAATTGGATTTACCGCCCAGCATGTTAGGTGTCCACGAGGTTTTTCACGTCTCCATGCTCTGGAGGTACACCCGCATCCAGCCTATGTAGTGGATTAGTGGAGAGATTAAGGTCGATACCTGACCGGACCTTCGAGGAGGGACCAAGCAGCATTGTGGATAGCCGATCAGTTTTGCGACGCAAGACCGTGAGCTGAAGCGAGGGTGCTATGGCAAGATCGTGGAGTGGAGGAGCCAAACGTGGGAGCTCGCCGAGGACACGACGCGCCACCTATCCCTCTCGCTTAGGACTTAAGGCACGGCTTACGCTTACTTAAATGACTAGTTTACATGCATGGTATAGTGCACGCAGATATGCGTCGGTTGTTATCGGGTCTTAATTTCTAGATGAAATTCATTTTGCTGAGGGAGAATGTAAGACCCGAGAAAATTTCAATTTTCTGGAAAAGGGTAAAATTGGAATTTCGGTCAAAACCCAAAATTTTTCTAGATTTTGGATGACTTTAAACGACTTCACCGTTGAATCGCTCTCAGCAAATCTCCAGCTTAACACGTCGGACTTAGTCGACCCCCGAGATGCCGAAATTTCACGCTGAGCATCGAGTATCTAAAATGTAAAAAGGGTCGAGACATGCACATGACAAAAGTCACCCGCTACATGTACTCGTGACATGTTGCAAGATTAGAGAGATACGGAAATGGACGAATTAGATTGTGCCAAGTGTTAAAATCAAGACAAAAGGGGACATGATAGGAAATTTTGAATTGTTAATGAAATAAGACAAAAACGTGAACAGTGTTGTCTTCTTCATTTTGAGTGGAAAAATGGGCAGAACGTGCAAAGGGCTGGAACAAACGTGCAGGAGAAATATTTTTTTTTAGTTTTTAGAGAGAGAAGGTGTGCCTCTAGATTTTCTACGACGGACCGCCGACTTCAACGAGAAAGAAGCAAAGTTGCTCTACGCGGTGAGGGCTACGCTGTAAGACCGATTCGTGGAGTTCCGACAACCCCAAGAGGTGTGGATCTTTCCTACTTGTGCACTCCGCTAAGAGCCATGTAAATGATTAGGAATGTTCGAGGCTTGTTTATCTCAGAATTCGGTCCTCAAAAGCTTGAACCGAGTGAGAAAATCTATTTGTGTGGTCGTGAACAAGAACTGCAGGGCTTCAACGCTCACGTGAATAGTGACACGAAATCTTTGGTGTGAAAATGTGTTTTATTAAGTGATTCAAAATGAATTGCTCAGGTTTGTTAATTAGCCCATGTGAGCTAATTTTTGGTGTATTGATGGTGAAATTTGCATAACATGATTTATGTGATTTAATTATGTTAATATATATGCCAGAATATATTAGCATGAATGTTGATTGGCATAATGCATTCCATATGCATCGGGGCACCCTAGAATATTAGAGAGTGAGTGCATGATATGAAATGAAACAAAATGAAAATGTTTGTGAAAGGAATTTCAAGGAAGATTTTCGTATAATTGCCTTGGAGAGTTGTCCAACAATTTCATCTCTGAGGCGGACTCCATGACCGCTTTCGAGAAATATCAAGCAATTCCGCCTCGGAGGGTACCAATGCATTTATCATAATCGGGCCCGGTAGTGAGTTTTCGAGAACAAAAGCTTTTGTTTTGAAAACTGATATTTTACTCGCATTCAACTTAGTATATGTTAGGAGTCATAGAGGACTCGGACACGGATCTGGCCATGTAGACATTCGAAAGAAGTCCATGAAATTGCTTGAATGTGATTGTTTGCCATGACATATGCACTTAGCTGGGGAATAACCCATGTAGGAAATTATCTCTATTAGGCTTTGCTCACCCTGTCGTGGGATCACCATTTCAGGTGCAATAGGAGTGATCGAAGGCGACACCATTAGAGGTCGCTTTGAGAAGAAAGCTTCGACTCAGGCTTTGATGTCATGTATAACATGTATTAGAATGTTGTAATTTAATATATGTCAATTAAGAGTGATTTATTAACTCTGAATTGGTGGTATATGTTGGTATTTTTTATGAGTATCATGTATGGGCCCCTAAATGGGTCAGAACTCATGTGTACATGTCTCATGATATTGATGTTGGGACAGGTTGTATTTGGGTAGAGCTCCCACAAAGGAGTATTCGCCAATTTTCATGAGTGGTGTCGGGTTACCCGACGTCCACGATTATTCCGCAGGTTGACAGGTTGTCAACGGACCCCCGGGTTTGGGGCGTCACACAGTCGGGACTCGAGTTATGGGCATGAGGAGTCTCATCTCATGCATGACACGTAATATTCCATATAGGATTGCATTATTTATATGGAATGTGATCGATGTTTTATGGTTGGCACAGATGCATTTAGCGAGTAGCCCTTGTAGGAGAATTTTTCTACTTGGCATTGCTCACCCTGTTGTGGGACCCCCTTTTAGGTACAGGGGGTTTATAGGGAGACGGTGCTCCAATGAGGACGTGATTATGAAGAAGGCCGATGTGTGGCCTTGATATTACCTTTGAGTAACATTTTTGTAAAAATATTTTGTATAAAAGAATTGTAACTAAATTCTTTTGGAACTATTGTCTAAATAGTCAGGTATGTAATTATGGTAAGAGGGTTGTAATCGGACTCTTACGGACTGTAATTAAGCATTTTATTTTCATATTTTAGATTTAAATGTGAATGAATGGGTCCCGGTAAAGGGATGTATATATCGGGATATGGACAGATGGACTCGCATGGGTCGTAAGATTACTTCAAGTGGAGACCCCGACGGCTATGATTATACTGTTATACAAGTTGTATGTTGGGTAGAGCTCCTCAAACAAAGGAGACTCTATCCGATTTTTGTGAAAATATGGATCCCGATAAATGGAACACAATAGTGTGGTATCGGGTCACCTGAAATCCACAGGAATTCCGCAGGCCGAAGTGCCAATACAGACCCTCGGATTTGGGGCGCTACAACCTGGTATCGAGCCTAGGTAAACGATTCCTAGGAGCTCGAATGTGGCATCCACAAGTATGGTCCTCGATACTAGCCTGCCCCGCCTAGGTATCAAGAGTCTAGGTACACGAGTACCGAGGGCTGATGGGCATGGGTCTAGATCATGCATTGTTGTATGTTACGTGTTTTGTGCTTAACATACTGTGTGATTTGTGTGAATAATATACATGGTAGATTGTATATGGAACACTAGGGCTAGAAAACAAAACCTTAGGGGTTCGGAAAGCAAACTGAACATGATAGCCTGGGAACCGCCTCTCTATTAGTGTTCGCATGCACTAATAAGGGAGAAGGGATAAACGGTGTAGTTCATGATGTTAAGTCTATTATTGGTTGGCACGTACACTACAGGTATACTGAGATAGAAATTTGAGAACTCTATTGCTATCTAACACATGTAGATGGCTAGCAAAGGAAGAGGACGTCAGAGCGGTGGGCGGAGTAATAACCCATGACCACCTGGGCCATAGACTACCACTTCACATAGAGGTTGTTGTTGCTGGATCATACCCTTATGCAAGTAGGTAATAAGCAGTTGCCACCATCGCACAAGTTGGTGCAATTGGGAACTAAGAACTGTCAAATAACCTCCAAAGGTTCAAGGCACATGATCCTCCTACTCAAGGAGGATACTCGATTGTATGTCATCGCTTTCGATTAGTCGAAAAGGATACGAGCGCCGGCAGCTCCGCCATCATCAGGTATAGATCGAGTCTCTATATCGCTACCATCAGACCTGACTAGTGCAATGGTGGGCAAGGGAGTGACAAGTAACCTTCAGGTTTGTGCACATCATTCACATACAATTTTATGAGGGGACTCGATGGTCGTGACGTACCCTCGCCATTGGAAGAGGAGTAGATGACACATGGAGCATCCGAGATATGGGTGCTAGTACTAAGAGGAAGGAGAATCAATCTTCTTCTAATCTGTGAATGCCGAAGACTTATATTCCACTGGGATTTCATGATGGCGACGACTATCGTGTGGCCAAGGCCTAGCCTCGGGCTTATAGAGCCGTACTGGGCGTACGACATATCATTGCCATTAGCCTAGGCACATGAGACGAGATTGTCCACAGAGGCTAGGATCCCGGAATTATGGGACAGTGTAGTCTTATTCATCAGTGGGACAGGCGCGGACACGGTTTTTTCCTTCTCACCCCAATACTGGCAAGAGGGACAAGTATCAGTCCTAGGGTGCTACACAAGCGCCTTCTGCTACATAGACGGGCTAGAGAGGCCAGGGTATGGGTCGTGGTCGAGGATAGAGCTCACGGGCCGAGACTTCAAGGACCTAAGGGCTTATTTACGCCATCACACCACAGACTGAGCCAGTTGATCAGTCGGTGATACAGGGTATGTTTATGTTATCTGGCCTATGGGCAAAGATATTGTTTGATTCGGATGCCTCATATTCATATTTATTGTTGCATCTTGTGTGAAATTTTTGGGCTTAGAGGTTGAAACCTTGGAAGAGCCATTACATGTGAGTTCTCTCCTAGGGATTAGGGTGAGGATTGATCAGATATGTCCGGATTGTGAGTTAGAGATCTTAGGGATTCTGCTCACGGTGGACCTTCAGGTGATGGACATATCGAAGTTTGATGTCATTCTTTGCATGGATTGGTTGACGGCACACCGAGTCGTCATTGATTGTGATAGTAGAAGGATTATTGCCTACACATAAGATGGTATTATGTTACGTTTCAAGGGGATAAACATGATGCTTTACCCCAGACCGTGCACAACTTCAGGTGGCGCTGACTGCCATGGTCATAGCAAGCCTTACCCTAGAGGATGGTGGGTAATCAGATTTGAGTCTACCTCGTGGTTTGAGTAGCTATGACGTTTTTTGACGAAGCACGGATTTACCTTCTCGCATCAGAATGTGGAATTTTTCATAGAGTTACACCGTACGTCGCCTATCATGACTCTTCATAGGATGACACCAGTTGAGTTGTAGGGAACTCAAGGTCCAATCGCAGGAATTGTTAGACAAGGGCTTTATTAGACCGGAGCACTTCACCACGGGCGCTCCGGTTTTGTTTCTCGTTGCTAAGAAGAAGGACAAGACCTTCCAATCGTGCATTGACTATCGACACCGAACAGGTTACGATCAAGAACCTGTGATTCATTAATGTAGGATTGATGATTTGTTTGATCAATTGAAAGGCGAGTCTACTCCAAGATAGACCTTTCGCGATCGCTTATCAATAGCTGAGAGTTGTGAGACCGATATCCCTAAGACAACATTTGTGACGTGGTTCGGGGCATTTCAAGTTCATGCTGATGCCTGGCCGACGGAATGCTCTAGCTGCATTCATGGATCTCATGCATACCGTATTCCAACCCTACATAGATCAGCCAGGGTCTCTTCGATGACATTTCCGATCTACTCCTAGTCCGAGGACTCCAGCATGAGGATCATTCAGGATTGTTCTCCGTGCACTCATGGACCATCGCCTGTATGTCAAGTTCAGAAAATGTGAATTTTGGCTTATTGAGGTGAAATTATTGGGACACGTCGTGTTGGCTTCAGGTGTGTCAATAGACCCTGAGAAGGTTAAGGCTGTTATGAGTTGGAAGAGGCCAAAGTTAGTCTTCAAGATACGCCAGCTGGGACTAGCCAAAATTACAGAGGTTCATCGAGGATTCTCCTAGCTAGTAGAACCTATGACTAGATTGACCTGGAAGGGGGTCAAGTTTAAGTGGGATGACTTGTGTGAGAAGGCATTCCAGGAATTGAAAAAGAGGCTTACTATAGCTCCTATTCTGATAGTCCCGGAACAGGGATAGAGGTAAAAAGTGTATTGTGATGCCTCTAGGGACGGATTAGGATGTGTCTTCATGTAGTCCGGGAGGGTTGTAGCTTGTGGTTCCAAACAGCTAAAAAATCATGAGCAGAATTATCAAGGTTTAGTGCTTCTCCTACAATGAGGCATTGGAATGACATTAAGCATATTTTTTGGTATCTTCAAGGTTCACAAGATCTTGGTTTACTTTATACGAGAAATCAAGATATGACATTGGTGGGCTACTCAAATGCTTGCTATATGTCTGATCCCCATAATGCCAGGTCCTAGTATGGTTATGTTTTTCTCTATGGTGGTACTATAATTTCATGGAGGTTTATTAAACAGACTATGATTACCACTTCTTCAACCACTCAAAGATTATAGCATTATATGAGGCTTCACGAGAATGTGTATGGTTACAACCATTGAAACAACATATTCGTGGTCTGTATGGTACTGCAATAAGTGATATATCCCCACATTCCTCATTTAGGATAATACAGCCTCGTTTTCTACTCGTGAGTTTGACGAAACTCCAAGATTTTGGTACCCACACGAGCTCTCGATTCGGATCGCACATTTCTTCTCGACCATCGAAGCTGGACTACTCCAACGCCAAGAAAATCCCCTTTTTCTTTCTTTCCTCCTCCCCTCCTTCTTTTCGCGATTTCCTCCTCTCTCTCCCTTTGGCCTTTTCTTTCCCCTTCATTTGTATCTACCGAATTTGATCCCAAAAGTGGGGAAAGTTTCCCCCCACTTTCCTACCTTACCACTTGTCTCATTCCTATTTTTTCCTTAATTACTTTCTTTATTTTTTTGTTTTATCTTTCCCATTATTTCTCCACTTGAGACTTGGAAAAAATATGAGCCATTCACACAATAGTGCACCACATGTCATGCCATGTGTCACTCCCTGTTAGTTCCAAGTGGCATCCACAAGATCATGCCATGTGTCACCCGAAGCTTGATGCCTCGAAAATGCGAAATTCGACCATTCCAAAATCCAAGTGAAATTCGGCTGTGGTAATCTTAGATTTTACGAGAAGAATTTAATGGTAAAGTCCATGTCGTCATCCGAGATCTAAAAAATTTCCGGTTTTCAACTGAAATTACCGTTTTACCATTTTTTAGAAAAATTGATTTTTTCTTGGGTTTTACACGATCCCTTTAGAAGATTTTAATATGGATCGACTACAGTCAGTCAACATTCTTTTCTTTGCTGATAATGCAGTAGTCAACCTCCAATATTGAAGTGTTCTCCTTGTTTTAGTCAATAAATAGCTAAGCTAGTTGTTGTTGGTGCATCATGATTTACCATAAGTACTATATGTAAATATATACTAATGTACTTTAAAGATAATTAGTACAATTACAAACAAAGAGATTGTCACCCAATGGACCTCTAAAATCAAATAAATAAATAATTATTTGTTTTTATAAAAATTAATTTACTGAAATAAATTGAATAATCACATCTATTTATACTAATAATAATCACATATAAAAATTCATATGTAATAATTAAATTCTAAAATTTATAATTTTCATATGTTGGAATTTGGATCTACTTTTTTATTCTTATAGTTTTTTTTTATAGAATATGACTATCCCCATCCCTAGCCACCCCACCCTTATTTATTTTAAACTCTTAAGTATTATGTGTAATTCATATGCTACAATATATAAAAAAATATATATTTCTGTATAATACTAATCATCTAATAAATAAATAAATGTTAAAATTTGAAATAATATTTTATAAATTTCTTTTTATTTTTAAAAATAACTCTATCGATTGATTTTTAAATAAAATTTGTATTAACTTACTAATTTAAAATAGATTAATTTTTAATACAAAAATACTCATCCTATAATATTATGATACAAAAGTAAATTCTAAAATTTTACTAATGCTGTATATATAATTTATTTTCTTTTGTATTTATAAATATGGATCTAGTTTTATATTTTTAAAATTTTTATAGAATATTAAAATAAATTTCTAAAATAAAATAAAATGTTACCTGAATAGTAAAATTATCATAATAATATTATTTTTACTTATATATATATATATATATATATATATATATATATATATATATATATATATATATATATATAAATTTTATTATCTAAAATTACTTTTTTAAAAGGAATCTAAAAGTACCATAATAGATAATATTAATATTTTTTTCAGAAGATAATATTAATTTTTTACTCTAGAAAATAACAATATAAATATTTAAAAGTATAATTATAAATGTTAGGTTATTGGTTTTATTATTGTGATTATTATGATTTTTACAAACAACTATTAAATCATTTGTCAAAAAATATAAAAAATAATATAAATATTTTTAATATATAACTCTTAGCTATCTTCAAAGATTTTTAAATTAATAATGGTAAAAATTATCATTGCTAATTTTTTTTAAGTTAATAAAACAAGTTATATTAATATTTATATCATTTCTATTTAAAAATAAATAAAAATGAGTTTCTTTTATATTTTTTAAAATTTTTGGCTTTTATTTATATTTAACATTCTATAAAAAATTTTAAAAATACTAGTAAATGTGTATATGCACATGCACGTGAAATAGTATAATAAATAAGTAATTTATGATTTTAATTTTTTATGAATTGAAATCTAATTAGAAGTGATTACATTTTTAATTACATATAAAATCAAATTTAAAAATGATTGGGATGAGCCCATCATGCCTAGTTTAAGTGGTCGAGGTAGAGCGTACACCGTTTTAAATAATTAAAGGCCATAGGGAGGGGGTTCCAAATTCAACACCTTTTTCAACATTAAATTTCCAATAAAATCCAGCAAGATTCCAAACCAAAATAGAACCAACAGAATCAAAACTAATCTGAATTAACAAATTTGTGGTTTGGAGAGAGAAAATTGTAGAGAAAATTATGAAAAAATAAAAATGGAAAAAAAATCTGGTGTTAATATGGAAGAGAACTAGAAGAATTGTAACCGCAAATCAGGTTGAAAATTGAATTGAATCCTATGTTAAATCCTTAAAGAAACGGTCAATGAAATTGGCTTGCAAGTAGATAAAATGTTGCACTAAGATGGGTAGAATGGGAAGAAATTGATATCACAATTGGAAACAAAAAATATAAAACACTCATACATTTAAGAGTAGTATAGATAATACAAGATCTAACATATGATTTTTAGAAATATAAAAATATCATGAATATAAAAGAAAATAAATTTTTGGGATTGTGGTTATTTTTCAATAAGTTAACACAGATTTTTAATAAAATTAATGATAAAGGTTGGCTTTGAAAAAAAATGTATTAAAGATTAATTATTTAATATATTAAAAAAAATGAAATGTTATAAAAAACGAGCACACAAAAAAAAAAAAAGTGGGGGCTCAAGGGGGCTGATGATAATTTCTTTACAAAAAAAGTCCGTGTTATAAAAATTATGATAACACGGACTAGTGCAATGGTAGGAAAGGGAGGGACAAGTAACCTCCAGGGGCTTCAGGCACATCATCCTCCGACATACATGGGAGGAGGGGACTTGATGGTCAGGACAGCCTTGGCCATTGAAAGAGGAGTAGATGACACATGGAGCATCCGAGATATGGGTGCTAGTACTAAGAGGAAGGAGAATCAATCTTAATCTAATTCAGGAAGGAAGCAGAAGACTTATATTCCACAGGGATTTTAAGGATCTAAAGTGACAACCATCGTGGCCAAGGTCGAGCCTGTGGCTTCTGTTGTAGACGGCAGATGACATGCTATCATTGCCATCAGCCTAGGCACATGAGATGAGATTGTCCACAGAGGCTAGGATCCTAGAATTATGGGACAATGCGCCCTAGTCACTGGGACACGCTACGCGACACGCTTTTCCTTCTCACCCTAGTATTGGCCAGAGGGACTAGTATCAGTCCTAGGGTGCTGCACAAGCGCCTTCTGCTACATAGACGGGCCAGAGAGGCCAGGGTATGGGTCGTGGTCGAGGATAGAGCTCACTTCGCCGAGACTCAGTGAACTCATATGGGCTTGTTTATTTATCACACCACATAATCGAGCTAGCCGATCGCTTCAAGTGATACGGGTATGTTTCGTTATCCTCACGGCGGGCAAAGATATTGTTTGATTCAATGCCTCTATATTGATATTTATTGTTGCATCTTGTGTGAAATGTTTGGGCTTAGAGGTTGAAACTCTTGGAAGCGTTTTTCATTACATGTGGTTCTCTCCTAGGGATTAGGTGAGGACGATCGATATGTCCGACTGGGTGGAGTTAGAGATCTTAGGGATTTTGCTCATGATGGACCTTCGGGTGATGGACATATCGAAATTTGATGTCATTCTTGGCATGGATTGGTTGACGGCACACCGAGTCGTCATTGATTGTGATAGTAGGAGGATTACCACCTACACATAAGACGGTATTATGTTACGTTTCAAGGGGATAAGCATGATGCTTTACTCCATACCGTGCACAACTCAAGGTGGAGTGGACTGTTGATGGGTTGGCTAGCAAACCTTACCCTAGAGGATGGTGGGAGACTGGATTTGAGTCTACCTCGAGTGGTTTGTGAGTATGAGTACGTTTTTTCAGACGAGCTACCGGGATTACCTCCACACAGGGATGTGGACTTTGTCATAGAGTTACACCCTAATAGTCATTACATGTGAAGTGCCCGCACATGGCTCGAACTATTATGGGCACATAGCAGTCATAGAGAGAAGCATGCGAATGTAGAGGCAATCTTGCCCATCGAGAAAAGATATCATAATAGTTCGAGAGCTTATACATCGGGAAGTATACCCTTTGGCAACAAAATGGGCCTTAAGTCGGTCTACCTGGCCATCAAGTCTCACCTTCACTGTATAAACTCAACGAAAAACTAACAAGAGACTTTACTTAGGAGGAAGAGTGACAAGTTCCCATGTGCCATTGAGTAAAGAGCATTCATTTCTCCACCAGCTCGATGGCAGAGAGCTCTACTAGTGCTTTAGTAGTAGATAAAGAAGACAAGGTGGAAACAAATGCAAAGTAGGTAAAGATAAAAGATGATAGCTTAGGAAAATTATAAATAAGATGTGGGTTACAAGTCGAAAGAAATACCTTTTTTGAGTGGCAATAGGTTGTGTCGTGAACTGATAAAGGGATGAGATGGTGGCATAGAAGGATGAATAAGCAAGAGGCCCGCATGGAGGACAAGGACGGCGATTATAAACCTGCCAAGTGGTCGTAGTCAATGACATCTGCTAGCGAGAAGCGAGAGTTTGGAGATGTTAAGACAAGAAAGGGACATGTAGATAACCCAAACACGGCACACTATACAGTAAAGGATAAATGAACCTCAAAGAAAGTGTCATCAACACAGATGAAGTAGCCATTTCAGGGGTCAAGAGAATAACAAGTAGCGATTTGTGTCAAGAGAATAACATCTATAGCCTCCCTCCTCAAAGGTGAGAATAACCCAGAAGACACACTTCATGCTGGCCTAGAGCCACTGACAGAAGTGGGCACTCTGAACTACAAACACAACCACGTAAATGAGAGGAAGGCAAAAGAGGCTGAATCCCGTGAAAAGGATGGAAATGAGGGACCCGACTTATGTAAAACAAAGGATGATGGCCAATGACATCAATATATAAGCTAAGGATAGTGACCGCCCAAAAAGGCCGAGGAAACCCTATGATCTGAGGAGAGTGTGAAGGTTATCCCTAACTAGTCGGCGTCTCGCACTCACCACCCATTATGTTGAGGAGTGTAAGGCACAAGCGACGGTATAGAAACGGTAAGTAAAGACATAATAAAGGAAGAGAAAGGCAAAGAGATATATTTTAGTTGGCATTATCACTTCGCAAAATACGAATTGAAGTATTAAATTGAGTTCAAATTTCAGTATGAAATTTTGAAAGATAGAAAATAACTTAGCTCGAGTTTTCACAGGTCAACCAAGAAGCATCAAGAAAAATCTGCCTGTAAAGTAACAAAGTAACGAAATCATAAAGTAAACTTAGACCTAGAGGGACCCTCAAACATCATAAACGGATAAGTTCAAAAGGAGACTTTGTCCGACGGCAGAAAGCGGCCGTGGAAACGAGATGTGATGAGTATGTTTCTCAAGCGATGACAGCTGATCGAAATCAAGGAAGATAAACTAAAAAATGAGGAGCCAACTTCTGAAATTTAAGGGAGGCTTGATGACCGAGACTACTGTGGATGAGGACAAGAGCATCCAGAGTGCTGTAGTGAACAAAGAGGCAAACAGAGGTGAAAGAGGCCTCAGACTCATGTCCTATGCCAATCGCCCTCCCGTACTCTAGTTCCAAGGTAAAGAATGCACTTTGAGAAATGTAAATAAACAACAAGATCCACAATCTTACTAATGAAAATAAGATTAAAATGGAAATCGGGAATATAAGAACAAAAGTAAGGTATGGCAAGGGAGGACAAGGTAGACCGATACCTTTAACTACGGTTTCTGAACTGTTAGCTAAGGTAATGATGGGTAAAGGAGATGTAAAGGCAAGAGAAGAAAAAAAGGTCCTTATTACCAGATATATGATCAGAGGTGCCGGGGTCAAGAATACAAGATCTAGAAGAGTGTGTAAGGTAAGTAGAAACATTACTGGGCTGGGCAACAGATGCAATGGATGAAGATTTGTTTGCTTGAGTGAGGTGGAGATAATATTCATATTTGTTGGGTGGAAGGATGACTCCCTGAGGTGGAAGTGTAGATGAGTTCCCTGGAGTGGAGCTCGAACTCTGAAGCTTAGGCTGAGAGGAATTAGAAGACTGGGCCATATGAGTAGGACGTGGAGGTCGACCATGTAACTGATGGCAAACGATCAAGCTTCACAACCCGGGCCACATGTAGTGAGTGATATTGGTCCCCTACCTGATTGCCACCATGGCCACCTCGAATCATCACAAAGTGTCTAGGGCTCTTAGAACGCGGTCGAGTTGCAAAAGGAGAGGAATGGCAGAGTAGCCGAGCACAAATGTCATCAAAGGACACGATAGTTGATCCATTGAGTATTTGTCCCTGGATACTTTCAAACCCTGTCTCGAGTTTAGTAAGAGTGAGTATTATAAAGATTTGTTCCATCTTTGACTGTGAAGTGTGAGGTCTCGACGTCAATAGGTTTTGGAAGGATAGATGAGAATTCATTTTTAAGTGCCACCATTCGTCTAACAATGGAAGACAACTCCATTCCAGGTTGCTCCAAACTATCAATTGAGGAGATGACCTAGTAGAGGCCCTGAATATTGTTAGTATACAATTTCTTTGCTTGAGTGTAAGGGTAATGAAAGCATGATAGGCCCTAAGATTGTAAAGGATTTTGGGTTCAATGGATTGTTGGAGAATATTGCATAGTAAAGCGTCCAGCTTCCGCCATCGAGGATGTGTTTATCCTCAAGAAGATTCTGATTCCATGGGTAGTAAGCAAGGTGGTCCTCTCACAACCATTACTAGTAAACCACAATGTTGCGTAATTGGCTCCATGAATGATAATTTTCACTCCCCATGAGTTTATACACGCTGATCACAGGAGTTCCAAACAAAGCGAAGAAAACTCCCATTCTTTGTCGCCCATGAAGCTAGAAAAATAAGAAACCACAATTTTAGAGATCCGAGGGAAGGAACACACCTTTTAGAGAGCATTGGACAACTCATGAAGCCTAAAGATGTCATAAATCCTTGGAAAAATTAGAGAAGAAGGAGATGCATGCAAAAAAACTAGGGCGTCAGAGAGAAAAAGGGTCAAAGACGCAAGCCAAAGCAAGAAGCTGGGAAACTGTGGTGACAGAGTGCTCGCTTCGCTGGGCCATGAGTCTAGTTGTGTTTGCCGAGTGGCCCACTGCCTCATCAGCCGCGGGAGAACAACACTGTGAGAGTAGAATGGCACGTGGAGGCGAGTCGTTGATTAGATGGTGTTAGAGTTGATTTCGATTGGTAGATCAGGTCCCGATGAACCTACGGCGGGGTCGCCGCTGAGTCAGGGATGTCACTAGAAAAGTTCATCAGAAATTTTTTCCTACGGCGAAGTGTTCTGATAGCGGCGGAGGGTTCCGAAGCTTTCTGTGATAAAGGTGGAGTAGCCGGAGTGAGACATAGCCACTAGATGAGTTGCTATAATTGAAAACACGAAAACTCAGCCCTATAGTTCCACCCTTTCTATGCCTCCGATACCATGCGAAGAAAGAAAAGAATCCCATTTTCATTGATTTAAGGTGCGAGGGAACATACATATTTATATACAAGTGTTAGAGAAAATAAAGGAAACGGTTAGGAGTCTAATTAAGAAACTCAAAGAGAAAATGAAAAGAAATTTGGAAAAGATTCCTAAATGGGATTAAGAAACTATTGCTTAACAAAGAGGCAAATAAATTAAAACTATATTGTCATGGATGCTTCTAATGAGTGCATTGCCACGTAAAGTGTATTGAACATATTGTGACTCGTATTTCAAATTTCATCTATGATAATGTAAGGATAAATTTTGTTGTTTTTAAATTTCACATTTTGCACACATCCCTATACAAAGCATTTGTTATCTATCAGAGCATGTTTTTCGTCAGATAAGACGTGCCAACTTCCTGTCTTTATTTGTTTATTTTTTTTTTTGATTGGTTAGATAAGTGCATTTGGAAACTCTTCCGAAGTCAAAACTAATCCAACCTAATTATATATTCTAAGAGGGGTGGTAGATTGAGACCAAAATCGAATTTTAACTCGATGTCGAACTTAATGCACTGCCATAAAATGAAATACAATGCAACAAGATAAGAGAGAAACAAAAACAAAAAAATAGTGGTTCATCAACTGCCTCTATCCACTTTCTCTAGGTCTTTCCCAAGTTTGATGTTTTTCCACTAATCAAAGAGCTTCCTCAATTAAAGCTCGTCAAGCCCTTGTACACGTGGATTATGGAGGCTCTATCAGCTCTACAATCTTGAATGTTTTCTTAAATATTCAAAACAACTGGCAACAAGGAATATGGTAAGAATGATATGTCACAAAATACAATACTTAGCTTAGTGGTTGGTCAGAAAAATGTTGCTAGGCTTAAGTTGCTTGAGTGGGATTTGTAAATTTTTAAATAATTTCTTTACAGATAAACTGTTTTGGCTCCACAATCCTCCTTATCCTCCTGACCACTTACCACTTCGAGCAAGGTCCCAAAGGCTCTATAGAGTGGGCCAAGTTCAGCTTTACAAAGGTGTGTTCGTGAAGGGGCTTCTTAAAAGGAGAGAGGCTTTAGCCCCCTTATGGTGCGCGATAAGGGTCATCGAGCGGAGTTAGGTTCCAATGCTCGCCTTGATGCTTCATATCAAGCTTAACATGAAAGGCTTTTGTAGAGGAAGCAACATGATTCTTAGTTGGTAAACTTTGCTTTTAGATGGTCTAAGGGTGGGGGAGAGGGGACTTTTTTGTTGAAAACTCTCTTTGTCCCCACTAGGGGTGTTCGACTTCCGAGGGAAGGATCGAGGTTGTTTTCTCTGAAAGTGCATGACGAGGCTTCTTTAGAAACATGTTCACAAGGTATGTGCTATTCTGATAAGATGTGGCTTGAGGAAGCCACAAAGAATTAACTGGGGACTGCCATGCTGCCAGAGATGAGGCAGAAGGCGCTTTGATTTCAAGTCTCTCCTGCTGGAGCTCTCCAACCTAAGTAAAATCGGTGTAACTCTTCTTATGTCAAAACTCTATATGGTTTTTAATGAGTTTTGGGTTTTCCACAATGATAGAATGAGGAGGGCTCGCCACCATGCCATGCTTGGTTAGGAGATTCAAAGTTTGGAATGCTGTTAACAGATTGCCAAAACAAAAAGCGTGTTAAACCAAAGCGCGTGGAAGTGAGGTGTGCCTGTAAGTGATTGACTAGATTATGTCCTCATGTGGTTGGTAGGTTCCTGATGTTAGTCCACCCGATGTGATGGGCGGTGGTGTTGAGAAAAGGTTGCTATCAGGAGCTACCGATTGCTAGTCGAGGTTGGCTTTTTGCTTATCTAGGCTTTAATCGTTGTCTTGTATCGGTGGGAGGTAGCTTTTGGTTGTCTCTCTTCCTTCGCTTGTTGCTATTTGTACAAAGAATTCTATGGTGCTTTGTGCATCTTTTCGTATCGCTGATATATCTCTACTGTTTTTACCCATAAAAAGCCCTTAGGGTTTTTCATTTATCATTTACATCAAGGAGTTCAGTTTCTTTTAATCATATGAATGATATGCAACAATCCTAAACTCATGAATTAAATCCATAAGCTTTATAGGAGTTCCTTCTTGCAAGGAGTTAGTTGTCAAATATATGCACACCGCTTGCTCCCGGCGGAATAACTCGACACCATATAGTCGTTGATTGGCCTCCTGCCGGGATGCGAACCCTCTCTCTTACTCAAAAAGAAAAAAAGAAGGTCAGTTGCATGCCTCAGGCAATTCAATAATTCTTTTATTTTTGAAAAATATAAGTTTTTCATTAATTTCATACACATCATATCCGAATTTTCTTTATAAAGAATTGAAAGGTCAAGACTTTCTTTAAAGAAAAGCAAGATCCTCTTAATTCAATGTACCTAGCCCAACCTTTACTGAGGCCTAAAAAGATAAATAATTTTTTCTCGATGAATGATATTTCTGTGCCTTTGACCGAAATCGGCACACGGCCAATCAAGAGAAACAGCAAAAAAGGTGGGTAAGGCAAGGTGGCGTGTAAAAGTGGAGCCTGAAGAAAAATGTATATTCAATTTTACCCATCTTAAAAGACTTAACATGAGAGTAAACTAGTCTTGCTCATGATCCTCCAAATTTGTTTGGGAAACTTTTCTATAATGCAATTCTTTTTGTAAGTACTGCGCCGCCTTTTTAAGAATAAATTCGTGGGTTATACCACAGGTGTATGTTCGAATCCCACTGTTTGCGCTCTGTATTAATCGGATTCTCACACAAGCTCACACCCTAATGCAACGTAGACATTAGTGACTTATAATATGAAAATAGACATTTCATGGATAATAAAAGAAACCTAAAAACAATATAGTGACTCTCTTCATCTTATTGAAACTAATATTTTTCTGGTGGATACTTTTCTTTCATAGAGTGGAAAAAATGTGAAGGGAAAATTGTTTTTCTGGTTATTAGGACACTACAGAAATATTATGCATAAAGGAAAAAGAAGGGGATATTTTCTCTTCACTTTCCTTGAAATTATAAATGGAATTTTCTTTTGTGAAAGTCATGGGGATGTTTAGGAAAATTCATTCTCATGAGGTTAATTGCTTGTCCGTGTTAACATTTTCTTGTGTAATTTTTCTTTCTTTTCTTTTTTTTCCCTTAAACTTCCTTAGAACTAAACATGGAGTAATAAAGGTTGAGAAAAGTACATCTCAGAAAAGCTTTAAACTTTTCCGGACTTTCCACAGATCAACCAAAATAAAAGAAATGTTTTGTATTTGTTTCACTTATTTCTTTACTTATAGTGTTTTCCTTATAAACAATTACCTCAATTCAAAGTAAGTGTTTAATGCCAAAAGTGTTGCTTCAAAAAAAATTAACTAATATTTTTTTTCTCATGTTTGAATCAATATGAAGGTAAGAAAGGAGATGTGTAAGAAGACGTGTATTGTGTAAGGATGATAAAGATCGTCCTGATAGGTTCGAAAAATAAGGCTCATAAAGTCACGAAGCAGCCCAAAGAAAGAGGCCTCAACATTCAGTGCCCATTCCCGCTTAAACCCCAAAGGAGGTATGCCCATTGCAAAGATTCAAACCTTGGTGCCAATGCATCGAGGGTCCAACCCACTCGCCTCAAAGACCGAGCATATGGAAAGCCCCCATAGGTAGCCGTAAAATAGAATAATCCCTAATAATATATTATTCCGCAAATCCAAACTTACCTCACCAATAAATAAAGAAAGAAAGATGTAATAATAGATCCTCATCAAATCTGATCCCCCAATAAGGAAGGAAGATTATCCCAAATAAACGCTCTTTCTGTAATGTCCGCATCACCAAACTGAGCATCGAGCACAACAAGAAATATCCCATCCAACGTGGAACGAATCCTAGTCACCATCCAACCTGGGCTGAACATCTACTATAAACAAGGCCACTCCCATCGGTGAAAGGTACTTCAATGCTAATGCCCATATCGGAGAGCACATCTTCACAAGCGACATATTCGCCCTCTGCGCCTTCTTCCTTTTCTCTCAAAGAAACCCGACTCTAGGCATCGGAGAGGCCACGGTGAAGCCGCCCCACCCCTTCTTTCTTGTTTTCGCAGAGGAGCCGCCACCGGTCAGACCAATACAGCAGCCGATCCTACTTCCGCCTAAACAATCTAGGAGCCTCGATCCAAACTTCACCCCAGCCTCGGAAGCCCGCCCAAACACCCCTATACGCCGAGCCCGCCCGGCCGTTTTTATCATTAAGGGCCGTCATGGAACGACACGGGGCCTTTGGGCAAATATAACTAATTTCTGGGGTTATCGATGGTATCGACTGAACACAAGCCGGAGCGTGCTAATCCTCTAAGGGATGCGGGATCAACCAGTAACGCGCGGACAAATTAACCTCCCGCCCTGCTAGGAAACAATGCAGGCCAACACGGACGAGGTGGAGGCACTCCGCCACACCAATCAACGTCTAACAGAAGAGTTAGAACAACTCACCGCATGCATGCGACGCACCCAGAGGTGCGACATCGTGAAGGCCATGACGCCCCCTCATGAAGGACAACACACACGGCGACAACCCGAGGGCTCAAACGGCGTTTCCAAATGAGTCTGGCCACTGGGACCACATCTGGTACTCGGAGGAAGACAACTGAGCAACACTAGGGAGAGAATGTCTGCCTGGGACGGAGAATGCGCCCCACCTCGCCAGAGCAGAGAATAATCATGGGAACAGAGGTTCAAGAGCCTCCAACAAGAGCTCAGTCGTATGAGGGAGGTAGTAAGAGGACGCGCTCCTAACACTATGGATACTTTGGTACAACAAACTGAGTCACCCTACACAGCCGAGGTCACGCTACTTGAGGAGTCAGATCAACTTAGGCTATATCGCACTGCCACAAATACCGGAGCCAAAGAACCACCTTCTGGACGAAGTTCGTCACTTCCGCGACAGCCGCACCGGTGAGTCAAATCAGTCAGTTATATCACACTACCACGCCACGGAGCCCAAGAGCCACTTTGACGGAAACCGCTTACTCGCACGTGTGCTCCACGCTACCGAGGAGTCGATCACCAGTTATATCGCCACTACTACGCCCGAGTCTAACAACCACTTTGATCAGTCTGGCCTACTCAATACAGTCGCCACCCGAGGAGCCGATAGTCAGATATATCACCACCGGGCCACGCCGCCCTGAGCCCGTGCAGCCACTTTGACGAGTTCGTCTACTCTGCATAGGTCACGCTACTTGAGGAGTCAGATCAGCACAGGCTATATCGCCACTCGGCCACAGCGCACGGAGCCCAATAGCTCACTTTGACGAGTTCGTCTACTCTACACTGGCCATGCAGCCTAGAAATCAGTTTGACTCCGGAAAGTCAGCCGACGGAGCCCAACAACTCACATTGACGAGCTCAACCATTCTACACCGCCATGCGTACCATGAATCAAACAAACTCAGTAACCGTACCGACGGAGCTCCGTTGTTCTCACTTTGACGAGCTCAATCATTATACCCAAGCCCTACGTGCTCAAGAAATCAAGCTTTTGACTCAGTAAATCAGCCGACGGAGTCTAATGAGTTTCTACACATTGACGAGCCTTAACTATTCTAAGACCGCCATGCGTACTTACATCGGGCTCAACTCAGTAAATCAATGGACGAGCCTAACAAATATTAATCGACGAGCTCAACCACTGCAGATGGGCCATGCGTACCCCATGAGGTCGGAGTCGCCGTAAACGCTTAGCGCCCAGAAATCCAACAACATAATTTCTGACAAGCTCAACCGCCTGGCCCGTGCCATGTAACCCAAAGCACATCGCGAAGAGCAAGTAGAGACGAAAGAAGAAAAGTGCAAAAATGAGTATTCATTAAGGACAAGGCTACATATGTCTTGGGTCCCAAACCCAACCAAAAAAAAAAAAAAAAAAAAAAAGAAAAGAAAAGTATAAAAGCCGACATTGACAAAGCGGAACATGCACAGAGATCAAGCATCAAGGAGAAGTTTTAATCGCGGTGCCATGACTTGGCCTCACGGTGCCCTGCTTCTCGTGATACCTAGCGCAGAAGGACCCTCATCCTCCCCTCATCGCCGGAAGGTCAAAGTTGGAAATCAGCCGTATCAGGCATTGACACTTCTTCCAAAGGCAAGCCACCCGTAAAACCCATCGAGTAGAAGCTCACCCTCAGCCTTCCAATAACTTCACCTTCGCCGAGCCACCTACAAAGTATTTGTCGATGAAGATCCCCGCACGTGAGCCCGCAACACCTTCTCCGTCAGCGCGTTTCCACCGAGCCGAACCGCCTCGCTGGTTTAGCGACAGCCTCATCGCCAAGGACAGCCTCACCGCTTCGCGACGAGCCTCTCAATTCAACAAATGCCATCTTCTCACGCAGACGTCTGATCGCACGCAATTCTTCCCTTTAGACTTCCAAGCTCGCCTCGGGATGTGAGAAGCTCATCCCTAACCATCCTGGGTTCATACCGGGCACGCGTACCCTGGTCCCCTAGCCTCCGCCCACCTAAGTCGCTCAAGACAACCCTTAAATCAATATCCCTGAACCGCTTGAAGCCCGCCCTCTCACCGCTTCTCAAGCCGTCTGTGCTCCCAGCCTTCCTCCTTTACCCTCACCGAAAGCACCCATGCGTCGACGCGGGTATGTTTCGATCGATTTGAGCATCAACGCTTCCCGGTTTAGCTGACGTTGCACCCGACCAGCACCAAATTCGTCAGATGTGAGGGAAGCCACCCTTGTCTTATAAGCCTGGGCCGCTTTAGTATGACCTTCGTTTAGTTTGGCCTTTCTGGCCAAACCCTTCAAATGAGTAGCCACCTACACATCCAGCATAGAATCAACATCTAATGCAAGTTCAAAACTCAACTCAAAATGGAATCAAATATGACAAGGCACGGAACTTACTTCGAGATGACTGAGAGATAGGGCCAAAGCCTCATCAATCTGGGCAACAAGCAACCGACTCCTCTCGAGATCGGTCCTTAAGAATGGACGAGACTGTGCCTGCCGCGAGTTCGACATTGTGAAGTAAAGAGTCCCCGTCTCCGCTAATTTTGATTCCCGATTTTCCTCCCCGCTTCTTCCGCTCTTCTCGAGACAGACCTAACCTCCTCGCTGGCTGTTCCGTGACGGTGACGGGCGTGGACCGCCATCGGTCGCCTCAACTGCTCCCACCCGGGACCTTCTACTGTGAGCGGACCTGCATCGGATTAAGTGAACTCAAAAACTATAGGAGCCTTAACCTGATGCCCGTTTATGGACGTAAGTAGACGGAGAAGATGAAGATGCCCCCAACTTCGGAACTTTGACCAAAGCAGGCCCATCTTTCTCAACGGAAATCCGGTGGTTTTTCTGCTTCCCGCTCCGCGGCTTCCAAGACACACATCTCCAATCACAATAGCTTCCCTAGTGGGTTTGGCAAAATGAGGGCCCAACGGGAGGAACATCCGACTTGATCAGCTCCGCTTAAGGACGAAGGACACTACCAACGCCAACGCTATGATGCTATCTTCGGCCACGAGATCAACCGAAAGCACCTGCAGAAGCACATGTAGACAGAATCGGAGATACCCGGTGACCACGCCTGAGTTATAACGAAAACATACTTGACACTCGCAGAAGATTCTCGGGTGGTCAAACCCTTAGGAGCAGCCCGGGGTGTCGTCTTTGTCGAGAGGGTCATATTCTAATTACGATGGCTGCGAAGAGTAGCGTCCCTTCCACAGGCTGTGGGAGGAGGGAAGATCGAAAATCACCGGAGGGTATTTAGGGCGCCTAGAGAAAATAAAAAGAAAGCCCTCGGATGTCTCTTTCGGGCCTAAAAGGTAAAGAGGCTGAGCTATGCTAGGGACAGCCCCACGTCCCTAAAGAAAGCCAACAAACCAACCAAGATACCCTGACCATTGGGCGCGAGTTGAGGGCCCGGAGACGTTGAAGTCTTTGTAAAAGCCCGCTTTTATGAAGGGATCACGAGGAGAAGCTGGCCAGATTGCTCCGAGATGCCACTTGAAGAAGCACACCATCTTTGGCCTGAGAGACCACATAGGGTCTAAAGCGTCGAGGGGGGACCACACACGAGACACTTCGAGAGGGAGGCGATAGCGTGCGGCAAGGTGGCCCCATATGAAGCGCAGGCGCTGGCGGTCCCACTTGATTCGCTTTATCTTTGAGCAGCGGTTGAGGTATTGACCCCCGAGGTATTTGTCAGTTCACTTTTCACTTACGCGTCGAGGAAGAGGAGGCACCTGCAGGGCATCTTGAAGTTCAACCGACCGGCGATCGGGACACCGCCCCGATTCGTCCAAAACCCCGGCCAATAGCCAGAAGAGTCACCGTCGATATAGAGAGAAGAAGAGCGACCGGACAGTGATGAAAATAAATAAAACTTGGCTAACTTGACCACTAGCACCTCGTCGTATCGAAAAGAGACCAAGAAGACAAAGAGCCTTGATGGACCCGAGAATACAACGAAAGAGGGTACATCCCGAGGGCACGAGAAAGACTACGCAAAAAAAAAAAAAAAAAAAAGAGGCTGACGAAGGTTAAGAGAGAAAGAAGTCAGGAGCTTCGGCCCAAAGAGCGAAGAAAGGGTCCGAGAAGCGAGGCACACAAGACGAGAGGATGTATGAAAAGCAGAAGGAAAGCGAAATGAGTCACAGCAGAAGAGCCATCATTATTATAAGACAAATAGCGGCGACCAGCTACGCTAATCAGCCCAGGAGCAAACACGTGGAAATTGCACCCCCAGCGAGACACGTTGCGGCCACCTTGCCAGCGTCACGGCGGGTACCGCGGTACGGGGGCAGCGATGGGGTTAAATAAGGCTCACAGGCCCATTAGCGGGCCCGAAAGAGACCGGCCAACATTAGGCCCGTTAAACAAACCCCAAAAGGAGAGGTATGCCCATTGCATCATTGAGCCTTTTGGTGCGAAGCTGGAGATGAGGTCCAACCCTACCCAGCTAAAGACCCGATTATGGAAAAGTCTCCCATAGGTACGAAAATAGAATAATCCCACCCCAATAATATATTATTAAGCGAATCCAGCGGACCTCACGATAAAAGAAAGAAAAGACAATAATAGATCCTCAAATGCGAATCGGATCCCCGATAAGGAAGGAAGATTATCGAATAAACTACTCTTTCTATATCCGATACCAAATAGATATGATAATAACAAGAATATCATCCAATGGGAGCGAATCCTAGTCACCATCCAGTGATTGAACATCTCTCTTTATAAATACAAGGCTACCCCATCGGTGAAAGGTAAGCCCGATGCTAATCCCATCTTGTGCGCATCTTCACACACGACATATTCTCCTCTAAGCAATCTCTTTTTTTCTCTCGAGAAAGCCGACTTAGGCATCGGAGGCGGCCACGAGGCGAAGCCCTATGGGAGCCCCCCTTCTTTCTTGTTTTTGCAGAGGAGCGTCACCTTCGAAGCCTGTAGACCAGCGTTGCAACGATCCTACTTCCGCCCAGACAATCCAGGAGCCTGCGATCCAGTACCGACCCAGTTAGGCCCAGCGACCCCCATGCGCTCCGGCCCGAGTTCCCGGTCGAAAAAGGCATCATCGGAGTCCTCATTTTCTTTCTTTTTTGGCTTTGCCTTATACCTAAGCTCTCTTTACAATTTGGTTTGCCACACTTTGATCTAATAATTCACCAAAAGCTCTTTCTTCCTTTTGTCAATGTTAGACCACAAAATGCCTTTCTTGCAAGGTCATGATGTGAAAGGTCTCCCTTTTAATCTTATATGAGCTTTTATTGTCAAAGGTAAGGATTGGAAGTCAAATAAGTTTTTCTTCGATATTTTTTGATTGATAATTTTTTTTTTAATTCTTTTCCTGTTGGAACTTGAACTTGGTCCCTCCTTTATACTTTGACCCTAACCCTTAACCAGGGCTAGACCTTAGTAGCGAACTTTTGAGAGGTTTTTCATTTTGAATGATTCGAATATTGACGTTGAAAATAAGCGATGATATGAATTAGAGCCTTATATATTTTTTAGATAGAACTTTACTTAAAACATTAGTTTTATAAACATAAAGTTGAAACTTTAAAGATGACACATAGTACTTACCAGCAACTTTATAACTAGTTGTAAAAGAAAAAAACACATAAAAGTACATATCCCAAGTAAAATTTAAAAATAAAATTATATCGAAAGTGTAAAAAGTTTATTTTGAAGAATTATGTAATGAACCTATACATTAAACTCATATTTTGTTAAATTGTTCTTTCAAAAACTCTAGTATTCAATCTTTTATATGGTATAATATAATTTAAAATCTTTAAATCCTGTTGTCTTTCTTGAAATTTGTTATATATTATTCTATACTTCATCCTCTGATACAAAAGTGCATCTATGCATATGAGCTCTATGTAGTTTTTCTCTATATAAAAAATGTATGGTACATGATACAGATAAAATAGAAAACCATGCATTTTACGAGTTAAAACCAATGAATTTTACCAGTTTCTTTCTTTTTTTTATTTATTAAAAATGAGCTCCTAGAGTTGTTTTGTGTTAGTTTCTTAGTGATGGGCAAGTCTAAGTGATTTTGACTTGCCTTGGAAATTTTTTTTCACTTGGACCTGGGCTTTATCTCTTTCGTTCGATTCAACAAATTATTTTTTCTTCACGAAATACTTTTTTAACAATAAGATTATTTCAATATAAATAAAAACTTATATACTTTTCTGATTATATTGGGGGGGGGGAAAGAGAAAGCTGCTTCAATTTCATTTTCAAAATCAAGAAAAAAAATTCAATAGTTATTTCCGCTGTTGAGCCCCAGCTAGCTGTATGGATCTGGCAAGTAACGTTTGTAAAAACACCAATTTCATGATTTTGCATTCTTTGTTGATCTGTTGATATGTTACAGGTGCTAGATGAGCGAGAATGATATGGATCTGGAGGTGTTGGTCGGCAAACACAGTGGAGTTACTGCTTACTACATTATCAGATGTTTGGTTCATTGCAGGTGGCATACAAAGGTAATTGTCTTGGTTGTTATGAGATATTATGAGTCAGTTATCTTCAACTGTACTATGGCCTCTTTCTAAGCCCTTTACTTAAAAGAGCATAACTTGTCTTACTAGTCTTTGCAATTATCAACTTTTTTGGTGTTCGATTGTTTTTTCCTATTTTGGCAAGTAAAATTGAGCTTGTTCTTGATATAGCTGCCCTTTGACTTTGAAACACACCTGCCTACTTTAAACCCAGACCTCATCCCAAAGATGTCTTAGATTGTAGCAATAGTCTTGAAATGTTTCTGCTATATTTTGGATTTCCGAGTACATATTGCTTGGTGTGGAGTTGTTTCCTTTAATTAGGACACGCCTCCTCCATCATCTGAAAAAATTTTGGATGTGATATACTTCTCAGCTTCCAACCACACGTTCACTGGCAGAAGTGGAAGATTCTCCTGATTTGACTGCCATCAAAGTAGCATTGGTTAGAAAGACCCTTGCTTGTTGGCAGGAATCATTCTAGTTTGTCGACTCTTTTAGGGGTGAGTTTTCATTTCTGTTAAGACCTTTTACTGATTTCTGCTTGAATTATATTATCTCTGGAAAAAAGGAAAATAAAACCCATAACTGCAATTCTGATCATGTATACAGCAGTGCATTATACATATTTGTTTGGAACAATAAATCTGGGTTCTTTAGGCATTTATTTATTACTTTGTCTAATAATTTGATATGGAGGATGTGAGAAATGATAAAGAAGACCTGTGAAATAGAGTTGCATTTTAAAAATTATTGTCGAGATTTTCTTGACATGATTAAAGAAAACCAGTAAGTTAAAGAAAACCAGTGTTTTAGTGGGGGAATACTATGCACAAGGTGGCAGTGCAATAAACCTATTCTCTATTTTTTTTTGTGTCATATCCATCATCTCCTTTTCCTCAATGTAATATAGCTATTGCTAAAAGCAAAGAAAGGCTACACAATGCATGCCTTGAATACAATATAAAAAAAAGAGCTCCACTGGGATTGTTGGCAAAATTCATTGTGCATTATCAGCTCCTTTTAGAGCTGATCGAACAGCATAATACACCATGATGATGGATCTTCTTAATCATCTTTAAGAAGCATGGTTGTGGGTACACACACCTGTGCTTCCAATAAGACTACCAACGAATAAAGTTTGTTTCATCTGTTTAGGATGATGTAAAAGAAACAAACAGGTTCTTATTGTAAAGCTTAGAATAGAATTCAAAAGAACTTCATTGGGGTTTCTGTTGAAGAAGATTTGGTATTAAGACAGACAAACTTGTATTTCATTCAAGTAGGTCAGGTGGCAAAGGTACTCATCTTTTTTTGGTTTTGTTATATTCCTGCAGATCTTTCTTCTGAATATGCCGCTGTGAGGGACACTCTCTCGTATTCTGTTCAAGAGTGGGAGGAAGACTGTAGTGTGATACTGGCTAAAAAGCTATTCTGTTCTGTTATAATTTGTGTATTTGGTGGTTTTGTTGATTTTTACACCCTCTTATTTCTCTTAAGATTCTGCTGAATAATGAAGATTGAGGGATTCCAAAAGCAGCCCTGCCCCTGTCGGAGGAGAGTGGATCTGGTTTGAATCAAAGGCTTTTTTCACATTCATTCATTCATTTTGTATGTACCTTAAATTAAAAAAATTAGGTGATAATTTACAATTGCTTTTTGTGGAAATATTGAGTTCTGCCAAAAATGTTTGATTAAATAAAATTTTTGTTTTGCAGTTTGAAGATTTTTTTAATTAACTGTATATATTTTTTATATTTATAAGCATGTTTTAAAAATTATTCTACTCTAGTAATACTGTTTTTAATTATTTTACATTTGTAAAATAAATCTAAAAAATAAGTGAATACTTAATACTTTATTTTAATTATCGTTTTATATTTATATTTATTTTGAGAACAAAATTAAAAATATTTGTGGAAGAATTTCCTGAACTTATCCTTTTAGTCAATTATTTTTGGAGTCTTAGTTTTAGATTTTTTTTAAGGTCAACGTCGCGTAATAACTCTCATTTTAAAAAAAAAAAACAGAACTTATATGACATCTTTTCCCAAAGAGTATGTTTCATTTAAAATTTTTATATCATTTTTCGATGGACTAGGTGAACTTTGAGGTTCACCCACCCTTAAAACATAATCCTCCCTATTTCTTATATTTCCCCCAATCAGTCATAAGGAAGCAAATTTTATTTTAATTGAAATTTTTGTAAAACTTAGGATTACTTTCTTTTAATAAAACTATATATTTTTTTCTTAAATGTGATTTATAATGAAAATTTTGAATTATTATTTTCTTCTGCCCTACTTTGATGCAGAAGTCATCATTATCCCAAGCAAAACCTAGTGAGCTTTGGTTTCTTGGGCGAGGGATTTCCCTTTAGCTTTGATTTTCTATATGGTCGTTGAAGAGATCCCAAACTTGGCCTTCCCTTTAGTAGGGTTGAGCCTATTATATCGAGTCCAAATCCTAAAATTGACAATGATTAGAGAATTTTTGTTGAGGCCTTCAATGTTTTACTAAGAGCATGTTTCAAGACGAAAATATCGGATATATCGGATATCGGTGGCTAGGCCGACGTGAAAATTGAAAGTCGATTGGAGCAAATATAGAAAATATTGGAAAAATCGTCGATATATCGAGATATCCACAACACATGGACTTGAAATTCCCACGAATCGATAAAAAAGTAGCGATATATTGTCGATATAATGCCATATTCCATTGAATTATCATAATTTTGAATTTAAAGCCCTAAAATTTTGCCTTGACCTCCACGAATTCATTATCGCGATGCAGAGTGAGCTTAAATTTTACCCTCATACTCACGAATTCGCATTATCACGATGGAAATTTGTATATAAAAAAGGAAAATAAAAAATTAAAAATTTAAATGCTAGGTATCCACTAATGTTAAGCTTGGAAACTTAAAAACGAGAAAGCTTGTTTAATGTAATGGGCTAAAAACCCTCATATATTTTTCATTTCAAACTATAATAAATCCTAAAAATATATTTCAATACACTTGAATTATCTTTATATTTTCATTTTTTCTGTTTAATTATCAGTAATTATCTATAAGATATGAATATTAAAATAAATTATATATTTTAATTAAATAAATTGTGATTTTAAATATATCTCATTTAACTTATCTTAAACTTATTATAATTTCAATTTTAATTTTTTTATATTTATACATTTACTTTTTTTAAATTTTTGTATATTATTGAAATATAAAAATGTGATTTCTTTTCAAAAAGTTACTTAAATATATAATAATAAGCGTCATGCCGAAACCCACCCGGCATGATAGCTTAATTCACAAATTCCTCAAGCCTTCAAATTAAGGTTCAAGTGTGAAACGACACTAACCTTCTTGTAACTAGATTTTTGTCTAATTATCAAACACATGTTCAAAATAAATGTGCAACTTTCTAAATGAATTCATTCTCCAAATTCAAAATTTTATACTGACAAAAATTACTTCTAAATATTCAAATCTCAATTATGCATGTCATATAAAGTCGTCCAAAATATAACAATATTTGGGATCTCCTAAATCCAGCCTTATACTAATATAAACTTATTGCTATCTATCCATGGACTCTCTCACTAACTTTTAAAACCCAACATTTCACATAAACATGAACTTATTAATTCAACAATGATCCAACATAAAGTTCTAATCAACCTAGAATGGTGACGAATCCCCACCTAGCCATCACCCGCAGTAAACTAAAAGTACCAAAATATGTCAACGAATGGGGAGTGAGCTTAAAGCCCAATAAGAATACTAATACATTTTCACGAATCAAAAGTTTTCAATCATATAACAAATAGAGATGCTTTTCATCAAACTTAGATTCAAAAATAAAATGGAATATTAACAAAATTTACTTCAAAACACTCTCACATCCAATTCAATTCATCAAATGATCCAAACAATTTTATATCAAATTTCGATTCAAACACTTTCATATCTACCCAAAATCAAATACATTTCAAATATATTTTTCTACATCAAAATCAAATGAGGCCTATACTGTGGGACTTTTGAATGAGTGGCTAGCCATAAATTGTTCTTTTTAAGGTGGACGGAACCAAACACTTCTTCAAATCAATTACATTCGCCACCAAGGAATGTAAAGGTCAACTATTATTCCCATTGACAAGGGCCGAATAGTGTCAACTATTATTCCCGTTGACAGGGCCGAACTAACCAAAGTCAAATATTTCATTCAAAAGTTCAAATTACAAAACATCATATCTCCACATTTTCTTTCGTAAATAAAATAAATCTCAAAAGTACAATCATACAAAACTACTTTTTGATCCATGGATAATCAAATAAATAAAAAAGTAAAACTTTTCATAATCCAAGATTATGGTACCCTAGTTAAAATAATTTTCACCTCAAATGAAGTAAAACAAACAATTTTCTTTAAAATATCTCAGATAATATCCCTACCAAAGGAGTAACCTGCAAGCTTTGAAAGAGCTAACCAATAATTTCACCTCAATGAAATATTTCCTCTCTTAAAATAATAAGGAAGTAACTATCATCATTACTTATTATTCTTAAAACTTTCCTAATTTGATATTTTTAACAATGATATTATTTTTAATTTTTAATTCATAATAAAAGTTAATGAGTTTCGAATATTTTATAAAATTTCGATTTATAGCTTGCCTTATCAACATGATTTTTTGTTCACCTCAAATTATACTACAACTGCTCAAATGATAACTATTTAAATTAGGCGCTTTACAAATTTTATAAAACTCATTCTTTCGGATCTTATTTTAATAATTTATTTATTTTTATGCTCTTAATCCGAATCAAATCTTTTACTTGAAAGAAATAATATTAATACATTTTACAAATTATATTATTACACAATACTCATCTAGCATTTTTACTCAACAATTATCATATTTTTGATAACAAGACATAATTGATCTTATATTTCCGTTAATTACAAATAATTATTCTAATCATATTCTCTTATCTAATAAATTCTCAACTTAATAAAATATTTACTTGCCAAAATACATATCTTTAAATACTTATCAAATACATATATTTATACAAAATTCAAATTTTCAAATTTATCTTATTTGTTTATTATTATTTTCTTTCAAAATTATCCTTAAATACTTTTTCATTCCTCATACTCAAAGTAATTCAATATGACACCACCAATTCTTATTTTATTTCATTTTTTTAAAGAACGTATAGTGAAATCTAAATCGAATTTCTTCAGTGGTTCATCTAAACCGAAGAAAAATTAAAGGAATCAAGATCAAAGAAATCTAGAAAAATAAAATAAGGAAGATCTTACATAGAAAAATTTGTTCTTCAAACCCTAGATCCGAAAGCTTTATCAGCCCTTCCTGATTTTATTTTTATTTCAATTTATATCTAGGGTATCTATTAGAAAATTACCTTTACCCCTATTTCATTAAATTAATTTTAATTAATTAGCTAATTGAATTATCACATATTTCCTAACTTATGCCTATAAAAATTCCTATCATTATTATTTTCCTTAATTTATACCTATACAAATTCTCACATATTATTTTCCTTAACTTATACCTATATTAAATTTGGTGTTACAATAACACTAATAATAAGGTTCTACTATTTTAAAATTTTAAATTAATTTAATAAAATAAATTATCAATATATTATTTAATAATTTAATTACTTAAGAAAATTATTTCAATACTATAATTTATTTCATACTTTAAATGTATTGAATGCAATTTTCAGTATTGAATATTTTGAAAATTTCCTTTTCTCATTATCTACTTAATATTCGTGAATAATAACGAAAAATGTTATAAATATAAGATATGGACATTACTTAAATAGATCCATAATAAAAGGGACTCTTCAATCTCTGAAGATTCACATATAAGTTTCATCCACGTGAACTCTAGATCATTAGACGTATCTGACGATTCAGAGATATCACCACATTCAAGTTCGTGACCATCCACTGCAATTTATATTCAGAAACCAGATAATGGTTATTATGGGATGCTTTATGCTGACCATTATAAAGGAATCTTAACTTTCTTAGATACACAGATTGCTTTATGGTGACCATTATAAAGGACTTTTAGCTTCCTAGATACATGTATCAAAAGCCTATAAATGGCCTCTCACTTACACCTTGTAATAGAATCCAAAGAAATACAATTCTCTAGTCCACATTTCTTTCTTCTCCAATAGTCTGGCCCATTTTTTCTTTATTTTACAACATGTTATCAGATATGTTTTTATCACCCTAATCATATTTTTCCAAATTATATGAATATTTATGCTATTTGTGCTTTTGATTTTGATACTTAAATTTTCTAGTTCTACAAAAATTTTGATTGTTTACATATATAAGCTACATATTGATGATTCCCGACCAGATATTTGGATCTATGAATGACAAATAGATGGGCAATAGATCAAGAGAGCTTTGATGGGATATCAAGACTACTATTCTCAGTTTATGCTTAGAATGATGATGTTATATAGTTATTTGCTATCTATTTCTTTCTCATCACTAATTATCATGCTCTTTTAGAATAGATGGGGTGTTTTGACTCATCATGATGTGAGTGTATAAAGAATGAATAAAACAGTCCGGATTGATCATTATCCAATAATTTGGTTGGCTTAGAGGCTTGCATGTATGTTCAAGAATTGTATAAACATATTAGTATTTCCGTTGTCAGATATGAACATGGTTCAACAACTTTGATTTTGCACTTCCAACCTTCCTAGCTCCATAAATTATGTGGAAAAATAGTTCTATCCATAGATTAGTGATCATTTATCTATTGTAAGTCATGATGTTTACCTAAATTTACCTCCATCAATGCAAACACATGTGATAAAGGTTATAAGGAAACGAAAGCAACATGGCTAGAATAAGGAATGAAGGGCGTGATGTTCCAATGGATAAATATCCTTGTCGACTTCTCACCCTTATAATCTCAATACAAACAAAGCCTGGATTTGTGTTCTAGGATTTAAAGTACTACAAAATATCATGTCCAGGTTCCTGAGGGATGGATTAATGTAAAGGGTCATTTGATTAAATGACTTTTGAAAAACCCAAAAGTTGAAATCGAATTCTTCAATAATTTTTACCGATTTTGACAAAAATGTTCATCTTATTTTCGCAAGAAAATAACCCCTTCTTTAAGGAACAATGTAAATATATGGAATAAAAAAAAATTTGGATAACAACCCATGAAGATTGAGGGTATTCTATGCTTGGTAGATAGTTCTACCACACACAATCCTTAAAGATAGAAAATTCTTTCACACTTTAACTGAGAAAAGAGGAAGTGTTACTACAATTGCAAATGGTAGTTTTAATAGAGGGCTCCGAAAGAACTTCACTAATCCTTCATATGGGTACAAAACTAATTATCAATGATGCTCCACTATATCCACAATCCACACATACCTTCTCTAATTTTATGGACATCCGACTAGATGGTTTTCACATTTGAGTTCAAAACTGAAAAATGATACAATATCTCCTCATAACTCAATCAATAGATGTTGGGCAAATAGTCGAAAAGTTCTTTCTTCTCGGATTGCATTATACATGCATCGACCTTCTACCCAATGCTACTGCGATGAGTTTAAAATTTAATGACTATATTCATTCAAATTATGGCATGAGTAATGGGTCACTTGGGAAAAACATGATGTGTCGGATTTTGACTATACTCTATTAGGCAGAATATGCTGTATGTGAGAATCCCTTATATAAATAAATTTATTGTGTTGTGTTTAAGGAAAACCATAGTACACCTCAGATTCAAAGTTGGAATAGAATCTCATATTTCTTCCTTGAAAGGTTTGCTGGAGATATATGTGGACCATTCATCCAAAGACGTTAATCATTTTGATATTTCCCCATTGTCCTAATTGATGCTTCCACTCGATGGACTCATGGGCTTATTATCCACGCGAAATAATGCATTTGCCAAGTTTATCACAAACTAGACTAACTAGAGCCCACCCCATTGGTTCAAATTAAACCATCCGGAATTATTAATATTTTAGTGAATTTGCCATCAAAAGAGACTTGATGATTATTGTATATATTCAGATCAAAGTGGAGCATAAGGTTCCTACGTCCACACCCGCATGGTCTAAATGAGTACTTGTTGCACATCAATACTCAGACCGCTGTTACAACATTCCTGACTTACCTATATTCACAAAGATGCAGCTGCCACACGAATTCAACCGCCCACTCAGATTATGATTATTCAACAAATATGGCAAAGAACCAATGATTTGTAATTCATTTGAACCTGACAAAACATGTTCCAAGATCACCACAAGAAATTTCCGGGCCCCAGAGAGTTTACATACAGGCATTGGCTACAATCTCCGTCATCTTAACAACATAATCCAGCAATAGTGGGATCAATTTATAGCTCAAGTCTCACCATATTAGATAAAGATCATTTTTTGCATAATGTGATTAAGAACCAAAATCAATGAATGTCATGAATTTCATGGAAAATGTAGTTATCTTCAACATTTCAGATCCACTACTACACTGAACTGAAGTTCAAGATAATTAACTGCAAGATTGAAGTATAATCCGTTGATACGCATCGCACCACAAAGGAGTGACTAAATCTCATGTACCTGTTATAAACACACCACAAAGAGTGGAGGTCCCTGGTGATCAAGTATATTTATCATGCCTCAACTGGTGGGACCATCGTTAAAGATGGAGAATCCAGAAAACAAAATCTAAGCCAAAGAAACTTCTATCACTTGAACTTAGAGATTGTCTTAAAGAGACAATCCAGTACGGTACCTGCCCGAAATAATTATAAATACGTTAGGTTGGGGAAGGTCGGCCTATCAAAATATTTCGGAAATAGAATGAGGATATGGTTGATGTAAATATGGAATTAAGTGAATTTCTACACGGAGAAACATATAATAGAATTATTACAATTGTCGATGGCATATTTGCCTATGCAACTGCTCTTACTATCTCGAATGATAATTTGGATACAGAACCTAAGTCAATAGCAAAGTGCCAAAAGCACTCAGACTAGGTAAGATGGAAGCAAGCAATTGAGGCTAAGCTTGACTCGCTAAATAAAAGAAATTTTTTTGGCTCTGTAGTACATACTATTGGAAAATGGGTTTGAGCACATTAATTAGCTATCTTTGAGCTAAAATTACAATGGATCCCACAAAGCTTTTTCGGTGGGTCCACATGGGAATGTGTTCTCCTCCATGAGGAGATGAAGATTATATATTGAGCTGCTCAAAACCATTAAGGAGTGAATTAGAAATTGCCTCCAAACATCACCCCGTGAAAATGGTTACCGTTGGACTGATGCATCTTCTCCAAGATAAGGATCTGTATCTGGGTTCACACCATGAACGACACAACCTCTTCCAAGGCCAAGGATCGTCACAACGTACATGACCTCCCCAAGCTCATAGATCACAATAGTCATATGTGTCTATATAAAGACCACACCTTCTCTCATTTTGAAAATACAAATTTTACATACATTCATTCATTTCATTTCATACGAGAGAGAGACAGAGTTTTACAAACAGTTCGGTTCGATAGCCAACAAACGAAGTGCTTTCTGATTGTTGGGAGATCATTTCATCCTGGGAGAGATAAATTCAGCAAAGATTCAAGCACCACCGTGAGGGTATAATTGTCTATGAGATTGCGTTTCAATACAAGACTTCGACCGCAAACGCTTCACTTTTCGGTTTTTTTTTTTTCCCGCAAACCGTGTTAAATGTCTTTATATCTGCTATGAATTATTACATTTAACAGTGCTAAAATTTCTCTACATTCTTGCGACAATTAAACTAGAAGGTTTAATTATTAACAAGTTTAGTAAAATCATATTTTTTTCGCTGTAATCAAAACAATGGTTTTTCTGCTGCACTGTAAAACCATTATTTTTCTGCTGCACTGTAAAACCTTTTTTTTTTCTGCTGCACTGTAAAATATTTTTTTCTGCTGCACTTTAATCTGTATTCCATATTACAAGTATTATTTCTGGTTTTGCCCAAGGCACTATTTACGTCGCTTCAATATAAAATCTGCAAACAGAATTTTCTGTTCTGTTTCTGCTGCGAAAACGACGTTCTGTTCTGTTTTTATTTATTTTTGGCAAGAACGTTCTGCTCTAACCTTTCTTTGCTGCATTTTTGTTTGAAAAATTCAAAAAATTCTGCTCTGATTATGTCATTTTGTTAGTTTTTACTTACAGTGCCGGCTCTGGATTACACTCACTTGACTAGATTTGGTTTTAGTTTTAAATATTTTTTTTTGCATATGTTGATTTCATTGATTATTTGCATTGGTTTATTGGTTTATTGGATTTTAAGCATACAGATTAATTCGTATATTGGTCATTTGATTGTTTCTAAAAAATTTTAAAATCTGTTTAGTTGTAAACATATTTACTGTTTTGCCTAGTGTTTGGCTACAATTTTTTTAAGATACTGTATTCTGCAAAAACATTTATTTGTGATCAGAATTTGGCTAAGCCATTATTTTTGTTGATTTTTTTAAGATACTGTATTCTGCTAAGATATTGTATTCTGCAAAAACAATAATCTGTTTGTTTTAATATATATTTGTACTCAGAATTTGGCTAAGTCACATTTGTTAATTTTTGATACTATTTTAAATAGTAGCTGACGTTGTATTCAAGACTGGTTTTATTCAGCAACATAAGTCCTACTAATTTAATATATTGTTTGTGCAAACAGACTTAATTCAAGAGAATGACTATCGATTCACTTCACTGTGTGGGTGCCTCCTAACGTCAGGCGCCAATGACTGTGAGCCATGGAGAAGTTTAGTGTCTCAATGGAAACCTAACAAAGGTAAAATAAAGGATGTTGTCTACTGGACTCCACTTTTGATTTAGTCCCGCTTCTTCAGAGGATGTCTTATCAAGAAAATTAAACCACATAAGTGGTTGTTATTACCAGGGCACGTGAAGAGCGTCACTGTGTCGCAATCGAGATCCTGTAATGGCCTGGACAACACACCATATAATGTGTATTGTTCTTCACATCGCAAGAGAACCTGTGGGAATCCTTGACAAAAAGTACAAGACCGAGGATGCGTGGCTCAAGAAGTTTGTAGTGGGAAATTCCTTTGACTGCGTGATGCTTGATTCTAAGACAAGATCACCAAGCTCAAGATTCATTAAGTGACTTAAGATACATAAGATGTCTTCTATGAATCATTCAAGTGGCTTAATTATTGAAAATTTGCCACCGCTTACGGAAAGAATTCAAGAATTACCTAAAGTATGTTGAAGGAAATGAGACTTGAAGACTTGATAGTGAGGCTGAATAGAGGAAGACAACCGTGCATTTGAGAAGAAGTGTGCGCTCTATGTAATCCAAGGCCATGTTAGAACATGGCACTCCCACAATCCCAAGAAGAGGAAGGACAATAAGAATCATCCTGCAAGGTCCTATGAAGAAGTTCTCAGTGCGGTTACAGTAACAAGCAAGGGCACCGTGCTAAGGACTGTCGTAGTCGCAAGGAACAAGGAACCAAGAAGAAACGCCTCAAGCCAATGCGACCGGGCGAGACGATGTCTCGACATGAATCTCTCAAATTTAGCCCGAGGTGAACTCTATTGGCAGCAATACCAAGGAATGTGGGTGGACATTGTGGGCCACTGGCCATGTTCGTCAGACAAGAAGATGTTCCCATCATATCAAACCATAGATAATGGAGAACAACTCTTATGGGCAACCTCTTCTTCCAAGGTTGAAGGTCAAAAGGTAGTATTGAAGATGACATCGGGCAAGGAACTTACTCTCAATGATGCGCTGTATGTGCCGTAAACTGAAGAATCTAGTGTCCGGATCACACAGTAAGAAGGGCTTCCAAGTTGGTGTTTGTCTCGCAACTTCATCTCACCAAAATGGGATGTATGTGGGAAAGGGTACATGAGCAATGGGCTCTTCAAAATGAATGTAATGACTATTGTACCTCCTATTAAAAATATCAATAAAAAGAGCACGTCTTCTGCTTATATGCTTGAATCTTCAAATGTGGTATGGTAGACTAGACATGTTAATTATGATACATTATATATTAATTAATATGGAATGTTGTTTGACTTAAAATAGATTCAAATCATAATGAGATTTGTGTGAATCTAAATTTACAAGAACTTCTTTCCAATCAATTGAAAGAAGTAGTAAACCTCTAGAATTAATACATTCGTATATCCGTGATTCAAATTATTCAAACGCCAAAGAAATATTTCTTTACATTAATTGGATGATTGTACAAGATATTGTTATACTACTTCATTGAGCAGACAGGCATTGGAAATGCTCTAACATTTCAAGAATGAGGTGGAGAACCAACTTGATAGAAAGATCAAGGTGATAAGAAGTGATAGAGGTGGTGAATATGAAGCACCTTTTGGTGATTTTTGTTCACAACATGGTATAATACACCAAACGACTACACTCCTATCACCCTCACAGCTAGCCGTGGTTGACGAAAACGTAACTTTAAAAGAAATGATGAATGCATTACTATTAAGTTCTGGACTACCTCAAAATTTGTGGGGGGAAGCAATTCTTTCCGCAAATTATATTCTCAATCGAATACCTCACAAGAAAACTAATAAATCCCCCTACGAGTTGTGGAAAGGTCGAAGACCTTCTTACAAATACTTAAAAGTGTGGGGGTGTCTGGCTAAAGTGGCAGTACCTATACCTAAAAAGGTTAAAATAGGACCAAAAACTGTTGATTGTGTTTTCATTGGTTATGCACATAATAGTAGTGCATATCGTTTTCTAATTCATAAATCAGAAATTATCGATATGCATGCCAACACTATTATCGAATCAAGGAATGCATCTTTCTTTGAAAATGTATTTCCTTGCAAATCCACATGTGAGTCGAACTCAAGTAAGAGGACTCATGATAACGCACAGTGGAGTCAAGGCCAACAAGATGATGATGAACCTAGGACGCAGCCAAAGAACTAGAACATCAAAATCGGGTCCGCATTTTCTAACGTGATTCGTTAGGAAGATGAGCCTCAAAGCTTTAAGGAAGCTTATGTCTGAGCCCTCAAGCTCCATATTTGGAAAGAGGCTATAAATGAATTGAAGAACTCACTGGTAAATCATAATGCGGGGAACTAGTGGATCTTCCACCAAAGTTCAAAACCTAGGATATAAATGGGATATTCAAGAAGAAAATGAAAGCATGGACTACTGATAAATATAAAGCCATACCGGTTATCAAAGATTACAAGCAAAAAGAAGGCTTGACTATTTCGATACCTATTCACTCAAGAATAAGAATATCATCCATTCTGATGCTAATACTACTTAGCCGATACAACCAGATACATCAAATGGATGTAAAGTTATTTGTACTTTAAATGGTGACTGGATTTAAGAAATTCATGGAACAACCCGGGCGGTTTATTGTTCCAGTCAAGAAAGAAAGTTTGTCGGCTTGTTAAATCCCTTTGATTAAAGCAAGCACCAATGCAATGGCACGGAGAAATTGACAATAATGATGACAAATGGATTCAAATCAACAAGTGTGACAAATGTGTATATGTTAAGAACAACTCAACGGGATTGTCATTATCTCGTCTCTCTATGTTGATGATATATCATCAGTGGTGGTGCAATAATGAAATCATTAAAACTAATAAGGATAGAAGTCTAACAATAAGTTTGAATTATAATTAGGTGTTGTTTATGTTATACTTGAATAAAGATCTCCAAAACATCGATGGACTAATATTATCTCAATCATTCTACATCGAAAATTCTCAAGAGATTTAAACAAACATAAAAGAGGTCCAATGTAGAACACCTGGGGGATGTAAATCTACATCTATCCAAAAATACGGCAAAAGTCTTTCACAAACAAGAATATGCATGCTAATATGTTCATAAGTCATGAACTCCATCATCTTATGAGGAATACGTCACAAAGAATCGAGTACACACAAGTAATCCAAAAATCTGACCATTGAATAATAGTTAGAGTTTTGAGGCATTTGAAATAATACACCAAAAACTATGGATTGCACTACTCAAAATATCCATAGCACCCTGAAGGATATTGTGATGCGAATTGATATCCACACCAAAGACTCAAGTCCACAAGTGGCTATCTATTTGCACCTGCAGATGTCTCGAAATCTTCAAGCAAACGCATTGCTAGATCCACGATGGAATCTTGAGCTTATTGTAAATTTAGGACAAAGCCTCGGGTGAAGAAGCAGAGTGGCTTACGTATTCTTAGAAGATATTCCAATATGGCCACAACCTCAGGTTCATCGCATTCATTGCTATAGTCAATCAGCAAACTGAAGAGTAACAGATCATATATATAATGTGGTCTGCACATGATTCACAAGATATAATGACCTTAAGACAACTTCTCTTCTAATGGTGTGTTATGACCATTTGAACATATATCAAAAGGAGAAATACATCCGCAGAACATAGGTTTGACCGTGAGAGCAAGGCAAATCACGAGGAACGGGTTTGAAGCCTATGCACTCCAAAGATTAATGGCAACCCAACCTAGCTGACTGGATCCCAAGATCTAGGTTCAAAGGGACAACCGAGTTTTGTGTGACTCATTGAAGATTACTATGGAGAACAAATCTCCTACTCATTCCTATAATCAGAATTGTGATGCCCGTAAAGGCCGAATGTGGTGTTGCTTTTAATGATTCTTATATCTTGTTAAAGACAAAGGGGGTATAAAGCGTATCACCTTCCATAAGAAGTCACCATGAGTGAGAACTCGGGCAGTGGTTCTCATGGAGAGCACGATAAAGGCTACATTCTCTAGAGTTGCACCAAGTTCGCAGAATTGTTCAGGCCAAAATGAACACAACCGTGGAAACCAATCAGGTCAAGACTCATGGTGGAATGCAAGGCCTGGTCAGGCAATGATTGAATGCTCAGCACATCATGTTCATCGATCAATCAAGAACCTCGATAGTACTTCACGTAAAGGTCTCAAGGCCACAAGCTACCTTCCTCTATACAGAAAATTTCCAACTGAACTCTCTCTCTTAGTGTCAGCATGTCATTCGCATTAATCTCAGTCAATTTCATTCATGTGGGGGATTGTTGGAAAAATGGGTTTGAGCACATTAATTAGCTATCTTTGAGCTAAAATTACAATGGATCCCACAAAGCTTTTTCGGTGGGTCCACATGGGAATGTGTTCTCCTCCATGAGGAGATGAAGATTATATATTGAGCTGTTTCTAAAACCATTACGAGTGAATTAGAAATTGCCCAAACATCACCTTCCAGAAATAGCACGCGAATGATGTGCATCTTCTCCGGTAGATTTTCGGGATCGTGTCTGCTTCACCATGAATGCATTAATAACTTTCCAGGCCATGATCGTTCTCGTCGAATGTATGACTCCTCCTAAGTTTCATGACTGCATCAACGCCAAGTGAAAGGTGTCTATATAAAGACCACACTCTTCTCTCATTTTGAAAATACAAATTTTACATATGCTATCTAATATTCATTTCATTTCATACGAGAGAGACAGAGTTTTACAAACAAGCCAGCACCCAATAGCCAACAAACGAAGTGTTTCGATTGCTGAGACTATTTCATCCTGGAGACAAATCGCCAAAGACTCAAGCACCACCGCGAGGCACAATTGTTCCTAAGGAGATTGTGTCTAACACAAGACTTGATCTCGCAAACAAAGTTCGACTTTTCGGTTTTTTTTTTTCCTAAGAAACCAGAAGTTTAAATGTTCATCCGCTACATGAATTGTTATATTTAATAAAGGTTAAAATTTCTAAATACATACACCACAAAAATGTTATCCAAAGAGGATATAAATGGGTGTTTTGTACGAAAAGAGAAATGAGAATAACAGGTGGTGAGATATAAAGCTTAGACTAGTTACTCAAGGATTTTCGTAGAAACTAGGTATTGATTTTGATCAAATATATTCTCCTATTATGGATGGCATTACGTTCCGCTACTTAATATCTTTGGCAGCAAATATGAATTTAGATATGCAGTTAATGGACGCCGTGACCACATATTTAAATGGGTCATTAGACGCTCATATTTACTTGGAAAATCCATGATGGATTTACAATTCAGATCAAAGAAAATTAAATATAACATGTATAGCGTTAAATTGCAAAGGTCATTATATTGCCTAAAATAATGGGTCGATGTGCAGATAACCGACTGAGGAATTCCTCCTAAAAGAAATATATAAATAACGATGGCTATCCTTGTGTGTTCATAAAGAAGTCAATGAATGACTTTTGTATTATCTCGGTTTATGTTGATGACATAAACATTATTGGAACACGTAAGGAAATTGAGGAAGTTAGCTCATGCTTAAAGACGTAGTTTGAAATGAAAGACTTGGGCAAAACTAAGTATTGCCTTGGCCTGCAGATCGAGCACCTCCCTAAAGGAATTTTCGTACACCAGTCAACCTACTTGAAGAAGGTTTTGATATTTTGCAAGTAACAAACTTTATTCACTTATCACGTTCACCGCTGCTCGTCCCTTTGAAGTGGGATAAGGACCCATTCAGACCTAAAAGAAGATATTTAGCATATTGAAGATATTTTAGACCGGGTTCTTACTGAGTGCCATTGGAGCATTACTTTATCTCGAAAATTGCACCAGGCTTGATATTGCATTTTCAATAAACTTGCTATCAAGGTTTAGTGCTTCTCCTAAGAGGAGGCATCGGAATGACATTAAGCATATTTTTCGGTATCTTCAAGGTTTACAATATCTTGGTTTACTTTATACAAGAAATCAAGATATGACATTGGTGGGCTACTCAGATGCTGGCCATATGTCTGATCCCCATAATGCCAGGTCCTAGTATGGTTATGCTCATGGTGGTACCGGCAATTTCATGGAGGTCTATTAAACAGACCATGATTACCACTTCAACCACTCAAAGATTATAGCATTGAGGGCGAGGATTCACGAATGTACAGTTATGTCCATTGATACAAATATACTCCTGCGGGTTCGTATGGCATCAAGGAGCAAGTGATATATCCCCACATTCCTTTACGAGGGATAATACAAATGTTTCTCTACCTCATGGAGTTTGACTAAACTCCAAGATTTTGCATCCACGGGTAGCTCAATTCGTGGGTTCGACTTTCTTCTGACCATCGAAGCCGACCGTCGGAATGTCGACAAAATCCCCTTTTTCTTTTCCTCCTCCCCTCATTTTCTTTTTATGTCAGATTCTCTCTCCCTTTGGCCTTTTCTTTCCCCTTCATTCTTATCTACTGAATTTGATCCCAAAAGTGAGGGAAGTTTCCCCCCACTTTCCTACCTTACCACTTTTCTTATTTTCTTGTTTTATCTTCCATATTTCCCTCCACTTGAGTTGGAAAATAAGGATATTCATTACAAGTGCACCACATGTCTTGCCATGTGTCACTCCCCTAAGGTGCCAAGTGGCATCCACAAGATCATGCCATGTGTCAATTCAAACTCGATGTCTTAATAATGCGAAATTCCAACTATCTCTGACCGGATTTAATTCGGACAGTGGTAACTAGATTTCACGAGAAGAATTAACGTGAAGTCTATGTCGCCATTCGAGATTTAAAAATTTCCGTTGTCAACCGAAATTACCGCTGATCTTTTTAGAAAAAAAATTGATTTTTTCGTTTTTATACGATCCCTTTATTAATATGGATCACCACAACAACAACATGTGGTTTTTCTTTCTTGCCACGATAATGCAAAGAGTCAACCTCCAATATTGAAGTGTTCTCCTTTGTTGTAGACAAATAGCTAAGCTTTAGTTGTCAGTTGCAGATCATGATTTACCATAAGTACTATATATGTAAATATATACTTAATGTACTTTAAAGATAATTACTACACTACAAACAAAGAGATTTGTCACCTCAATGGACCTCTAAAATCAAATAAATAAATAATTATTTGTTTTTATAAAAATTAATTTACTGTGCCAAATTGAATAACTCAACATCTATTTATACTAATAATAATCACATATAAAATTCATATGTAATAATTAAATTCTAAAATTTATAATTTTCATATGTTGGAATTTGGATCTACTTTTATATTCTTATAGTTTTTTTTTTTATAGAATATGACTATCCCCATCCCTAGCCACCCCCACCCTTATTTATTTTAAACTCTTAAGTATTATGTATCTATATGCTACAATATATAAAAATATATATTTATGTATAATAATTAATCATCTAATAAATAAATAAATGTTAAAATTTGAAATAATATTTTATAAATTTATTTTATTTTTAAAAATAACTCTTATCGATTGATTTTTAACAAAATTTGTATTAACTTACTAATTTAAAATAGATTACACTTTTTAATACAAAAATACATTCATCTATAATAATTAATATTATAATACAAAAGTAAATTCTAAAATTTTACTAATGTTGCATATATAATTTATTTTCTTTGTATTTATAAATATGGATTCAGTTTTATATTTTTAAATTTTATAGAATATTAAAATAAATTTCTAAAAATAAAAATAAAAATGTTACCCGAATAGTAAAAATTATCATAATAACATTATTATTTCAGGTATATATATATATATATATATATATATATATATATATATATATATATATATATATATATAAATGTTAATATCTAAAATTACTTCTTTAAAAGGAATCTAAAAGTACCATAATAGATAATATTAATATATTTTTTTCAGAAGATAATATTAATTTTTTTACCTAGAAAATAACAATATAAATATTTAAAAGTATAATTATAAATGTTAGGTTATTTGGGTTTTATTATTGTGATTATTACATTTTTACAAACGACTATTAAATCATTTGTCAAAAAATATAAAAAATAATAATATAAATTTTTTAATATATAACTCTTAGCTATCTTCAAAGATTTTAAATTAATAATGGTAAAATTATCATTGCTAATTTTTTGTTGAATGAAACAAAAGTTATATTAATATTTTTTATATTATTTCTATTTATAAATAAATAAAAATTAGCTCTTTTTATATTTTTTAAAATTTTTATTTTTTTATTTATATTTAATATTCTATAATTTTTTTAAAATACTAGTAGAATGTATACGCGCATATGGAAATAATATAATAAATAAGTAAATTTATGATTTTATTTTTATGAATTGAAAACTAATTAGAAGTGATTACATTTTTTTAATTACATAAAAATCAAATTTAAAAATGATTGGGATGAGCCCATCATGTCTAGTTTAAGTGGTAGAGGCAAAGCCGCATAATCGCTTTAAATAGTTAAAGGCCATAGGGAGGGGGTTCCAAATTCGACACCTTTTCAACATTAAATTTCCAATGTAAATAAAGATTCCAAACCAAAATAGAACCAACTGAATCAAAACTAATCTGAATTAAAAATTTGTGGTTTGAGAGAGAAATTATGAAAAATAAAATGGAAAAATCTGGTGTTAATATGGAAGAGAACTAGAAGGAATTGTAACTGCAAATCAAGTTGAAAATTGAATTGAATCCTATGTTAAATCCTTAAAGAAACGGTCAATGAAATTGGCTTGCAGGTAAAATGTTGCACTAAGATGGGTAGAATGGGAAGAAATTGATATCACAATTGGAAACAAAAAAAATATAAAATACTCATACATTTAAGAGTAGTTTAGATAATACAAGATCTTATAAATATAAAAATATCATGAATATAAAAGAAAATAAAATTTTTGGACAGGGTTATTTTTTCAATAAGTTACAGGATTTTAATAAAAATTAATGATAAAGGTTATTTTTGAAAAAAAAAATGTATTAAAGATTAATTATTTAATATATTAAAAAAATGAAATGTTATAAAAAACGAACACACAAAAAAAAAAAGTGGGGGCCCAGGCGGGCTGGGGTGATTACAGGTGGCTAGGGTGGATTGGAGGCAATGTTGATATTATGGTGGGTACATTATTTGAGGGCATGCAGGTATAACTTGAGAGGGTGTGTCCAGACATGAGAGGCGTTTCTCATGGAAAACGAAACGCCTAATTCCCAGATACGTGGGATTTGCTGTTTGATTTTGGATTTGATATTGTCATCCGTTTCTCTTAAGGCCGTCAAAGATCTGATATTTGATGTTTTTATTTTTTAACCAAATATATATTTCAAGTACGTGATTTCTTATATATTTCTTCCACAGTTCCACAGTTCCACAGTTCCAAAGAGACACGAAATAAAGAAATCAAGAAAGAGAGAAAGAGAGAAATGAATCCACCACCAACCCAATCAATGGAGATTTCCAACAGTTCGCCGCTAATGCAGTCCACAGTTCCGGGAGATGACAAGCTGAAAAAAGTGATCGACAAATGGTAATACTCAAATATTATTCATCCTCTTTTCCATTTCTTTGTCCCCAATTCTTTCACTTTTATTGCTCAATTTTATTTATTCATTCATTTTTTTGTTGTTTAATTTTAGTTTTGTTGTTAAGTGAATTTTTTTGTGGGTGTAGTTGCTCATGCTGGTATTATTTGTGGGAGCAGTTGCATTGGATTTCTTCTGTACCAATTGCATCGATTTCTTCTATACCGACCTTTGCTCTGGTCTCTGGAACTGAGAGGCGCTCATGGAAACTATTTTCTTTTTACCATCTTGATTCTCAGTATCTTGTATAGCTTTTTCTTTTACTCGTAATCTATTGTAAGTCCGTTTTCTTTTTTAAATTTCACAATCTATGGGATTATATTTCCTTGATATCTCTATGGATATTATTTCAGTTTCAGCCTCCAACGGCAATCACTTTGTTTGTTTTGAGTGCACGAGATTGTATACGCCTATGTAATTATTCTCTTTGAATCTCTGTTTTGTTTGGATACAAGGAAATCACTTTCTTTGTTATGTTGTAACTTATAATTAAGAAAAAAACACAAGCGGGTGAAGTTGGAGAAAGAAAACTAAACGAAGAATTGATTAGTTAAATTAAATAAAAATTTTATTCTCTTTATAACAACACAAAGATCCTCTGATACACACACCCAAATGGTCACGGTTCACTAGAAACAGGCATCTACATAGTACAAGGCACATATTGATGATTTCCGGGCTTTAAGCTCTCTCTCTTTTCTCTCTTTTTTAGTAAGAAAAAGAAAATATCTCTTTCTTTTTGTTCTTGGTAAGAAAAAATAAAAACTCAAGAGATTGTATTCTTTGCAAACGATTTGAAAGAGACCCACAATGGGATGCCTCTTTCTTTGCTGGTGGCAACATGGGGCATAGGCTCTTTTAGGGAAAAAAATGAACTCATTGTTTTTGTGTTTTTGTTTTACTTAAATGACTTCATTTTTATTTTTAACTTAAAATGACTTCATTTTGATTACTCCATTATGGGGATTATTTATTTTAAGCTCAATTTTGATGGACCTAGAAGAGAAGCTGGCGAAGGACATATTCCAGATATGTTCAATTGAAGTGATGCAAAGGGACCTAGTAATGAAAAAACCACGATTTGATTAAAATACCTTTGAAAAATAAATTTAGAAATTTAACTTTTCATCCATTTGACCTCATTTAAAAAAAAAAAATATATATCCTCAATATTTTCTTGTAAAATAAGGCTTTCTTTTCAAAGAAAAAAAAAATATATATATATATATAAATACATGAATACAAAGGACATTTTTGTCCACAATAAGTCATTCTTCAAGAAAACATGGCGTAGGGTCTTTACAAATTTAAAGTTATTTGAGTTCCTCTTCTAACCAAATATTTTTAAACAAAACCAATTCCTTTGAAATTCGAGATGATAGCAAGCTTGTTTTCTCGGAATAGGTTGCTAGCTTATACAATTAATGTTGGAATATTATATAATATATTATATTACACTCTTTCCTTTTATAGATATTTGATTTCTTCTAGAAATAGAAATTTACTTGGGTGAGAACAAATAATTCTACTTAATGTGTTTGAAATAATATTATAACTATTTAAATTTTTTATAGAAATGATAAATTTTCCTTGAAAAATTATGTACGAGGATCTCAAGTATATATAAAAATTATCTATATATATAAACCTTGCCAAAAATTAAGGAGGTTATGAGTTTTATATTTTAGGCTATAATCTTTATCTTGAGTACATTTTTGTAAGGATATTTGGTTATTTACTATTTAAAATAGGTTAATTATTTCATATTAGGTTATGTGAAAGATAAGTGAAGCATAGGATATTTATTTTGAACTCATTATGCTTTTCTTCTCGTACACTTGTAATTAGGAAATGAGCAATATGGGAGGTGCTCCATCTTCAGTTGGGAGGAAATGCACAATATGGGAGGTGCTTCATCTTAGTTAAGATACCCCGTGTTTCTATAACCAATAATGTTTTAAAATCGGATAGATACGATTGATCGGACTGCCGACTAGTGATATTTTCACCTGCGAGTTTGACATCTGGCTTAGCCCAAAACTATGAACCGTAATTTTTCCATTTTAGCCACCGACTGCTTTAAACATTATTCATAGCCCAATATTACCTTTTAGGTCATCTAGTAGGGTTTGACTTCCAAAAGACTAGATAGATCTAAAATGGAAAGACCCCACCCTACTGCCTACATGAACCATCAAAGAATTCTCTAGATCTCGGTTAACAAAACTGTTCGCATCGTTGGATTTATCTCACAACCAAAGGACCTAGAAAAAGTTTTGTTGAATTATGAGATAGCTGGAATATTTTTTTATGATTTGGTGATAAGTCGCCAATGACTTCTAGGACCAGATTTTATAAAAATCTCTGGGTTAAGAAATCACGGAGCTAAGTTCATTTAAAATAAATTGAACTAAAAAGAAATAAATTACTGGGCGTAAATGCACTGAAGGAGAGATGGACACATGGCGCAATGTGAGCCATGTATCCAGAAATAAAAAAATAAAAAAAAAGGAAAGAAAAGGATAAAAATTCAAAGGAAAGAAAATGAATGCATGATAGAGTGGAGAGTAGAAAGAGGGAGAGAAAAATGAAAAATGGGTTTTTGGCTTCTCTCTAAGATCTACGAAAATCGGGCCTTCGGTTTTCGTCGAAGCGAGAAGAAAAGTTGATCCACGCATCGAGAGCTACGCGTGGGTACCAGAATCTTGGAGTTTCGTCAAACTCCACGAGGTAGGGAATTTTCCTACTTTGATTATTTTTAGCCTAAAGGCCATTTAATGGTAATGGGCTTCTTCGACCGGAATCACAGAGGTTTTAGGTCCCAAGATTTTGGGATCAATATTAGAAATTTTTGGGACAGCCCGAAAGCAAATTCCTGACTATGTCGAAGCTCTTGGCTTTGATCCTGGGACCGATGACTTCGAGTTTTGTTGAGTTTATTAGTATCACAGTAATTTGTTAATGAATGAAACCAAAAATGGTTCATGGCTGTGAAAGGACTGAGAGGTCCCCTGTTTATGTGGGTCCGAGATTTAGGTCATTTTGTGTGTTATTGCTGGAAAAAAAATGTTGTTGTGTATAAAAATCATGTGATGAATGAAAATATATGTAGAAAATATAATTATCCGACTTATCAATGTTGCATGTAGCTCTTATTGTGTATGTAATATGACATAGCAGAAATAATATAATCAGATTTCATATGCACGGTAATATCGCGTCAAGTCGGGTGTGTGTGCATGGTATTGGTTATTCACCATTCTGGTGAATGTGTAGTGAGCTCGGAAATTGGGACAACGTCCAAAATTTAAACTCATGGGTGCATAAAATAACAATAATAAATTTTGTGTGTTTGGGTGAAGAAGATAAGGCGCATCCCCTGAAGGTGAAAGCACTGCACTTTATTCTCGTCGACATATGTATCCAGATGAAAGTTCGCGAAAGTAATGGAAGGTGTGCTAAGCTCGCGGTGAGACCCTAAATTGCCACCAAATAAACACATCGGGATTGATAAATTAAATTGAATATTGAGGGTTGTCCAATGTGTTAAGCCACGGGGTGAAACACCAATAACTGGTTTTCACACTTAACATTTGTATTAGGGAGCTCTGTCAGACTCAGTTAGGGCATGAGGCGCCCCATCTCATGCATGACACAATATTTCATAGGATTGCATTATTTATATGGAATACATTGGATGTTTTATGTATGCCATTGAGTGCACTTTAGGTGCGGAGTAGCCTCAGAGGGATTAATTATCAAAATGCCACCCTGTCAAGGAACCCCTTCGTACAAGGGTGTACAGTGGAGACGGTATTTCACAAGGTCATGGATTATGAAGGAGGCCGATGTGTGGCCTTGATATTTCTTTGTAGAAAATATGTCAGATAAAAGAATTGAAACTAAATTCTCGACTATCAGAGCAACAAAGGGTATGTAATTAGGGTAAGAGAGTTGTGATCGGACTCTTACGGACTGTAATTAAGTGTTTTATTCTCATATTTTAGAATTAAATTTGAATGAATGGGTCCCGGTAATGGGATGTATATTGAGGATATGGACAGATGGACCTCAGAAATACTACTGCCTCTGGCTGAGACCCTCGACGGGTTTTGATTATACTCAAGGCGCATTGTGTCATAGAGTTCTTGGAACAAAGGAGACTTTGCTCGATTTTTGAAAATATGGATCTCAATAAATGGGACACAACAAAGGTGGTCTCTGTCACCCGAAATCCACAGTAGTTCCATGGATGGGTTGTCAATGGGACCCTCAAAAATTGGGGCATCAAGCAAAATGAATCTATCGAGATTTCTGCCAAGTTTTTTTTTTTTTTTTTTTTTTGTCACTTTCTTCTTTTATAAACTTCTTCACTAAATGAAATTCAAAAAAATTTATACTGACTAGTGTGAACTTACCGGTTGAGTTGCTAACGCATCTTCCCGAAAGCAAGTGTGTGATAATATGTAAAACCCGGGAAAATAAGAAATTTTCAAAAATGGCAAAATGATAATAATAATAATAAATTGTTAGAATGTTCCAAGGAAGCCTAGAAAATTCTCTAGATCTCGGATGACGAAACGGACTGCGCCTTTGGATTCGTCTCACTAGATCTAGTGACCTAGAAAAGTTTCGTCGAATTCTAAGAAATAAATATTTTTACGATTCGCGATAAGTCACTGATTCTAGTGTGGGACTAGATTTTACCAAAACCCGAAAGTCGAAATGGCTTTGAGCTAAGTTCATTTAAAATAAATTGAACCGGGTATTAAATTATTTCGGGCAATACTGCACTAATGAGGAGCCATGCATCAAGAGCTACGTAGAGTACCAATATCTTGGAGTTTCGTTAAACTCTACAAGATATGGAATTTTCCTACTTGGTATATTTCTAGCCTAAAGGCCATTTAATGGCTTGGGTTTTCTTTTGAGGCCGTGAGAGGTCAGAATTTCAACCCTCCCAAAATCTTGCGATCGAGAGTAGGGAATTTTCGAGACTGCTTTTCTTATTGTACCCTGTGGTCGACTTGCGGACTGTTTTCGGATAGTCCGAGCTAAATTTTTGGGACTATTTTCGGACAGTTCGGGCTTAATTTTTGGGACTTTTTTTGGACAATTTTCGGACAGGATTTTTGGAACTGTTTTCAAGTAGTCCTAAACTGCATTGAGGTTTGGTTTTGATCCTGGGACTGATGTCTTCGAATTTTGTTGTGTGTTTTGGTATCAATATAATTTGTTGATGAATGGAACAAAAAAAAAATGGTTCATGGTCGTGAAGGGACCAAGAGGTGCCTTGTTGTATATGGGTCCGAGATTTGGGCCATTTTGTGTATATTGTTGGAAAAATAAATAATATGCGGTTGTGTGTAAAAAAACATGTTAATAGGTGCTTGTGTGATGTATTAACAAGGAAATTGTGATGAATGGAAATTATATGTAGGAAATATAAGTATCCGGAATTTATAAATGTTGCATGTAGTATGACATAGCATGAAATGACATGATCAGATTTCATATGCGTAATGATCATTATCACGTCGAGTCGTGTGGGTGCATGGTGGTATTGGTTATTCACCATTCTTAGTGAATGTCGGAAGAGCGAAAATTGGGACAACGTCCAAAATTGAGACTCAATAAAGCATAAAATACACAATTTCGTATTCAGCGAAGCAAGATGGGGCAGATCCCCCCCTAGGGTGAAAGACCCAAATTTTATTCATTGTCAGACATATGTATTCGGGGATGATAGTTCGCGAAAGTGTCGGAAGGCATACGAAGCCTACGGTGAGACCCTGGAAATTCATAACCCAAATAAACACACGAGATTTGGTCAAATTGAATAACCATTAGAGGGTTGTCCAATGGGTTGAGTCATTGGGTGAAACACCAATGACTCGTTTTCACACTTCTGCATCAGAGGTGTGAGGAGTCAATTGTAAGAGACCCGAGAAAATCTAATTTTCCTCGAAAAGGGTAAAATTGCACTCGTCAAAACCAAATTTTTCTAGATCCTGATGACAAAACTAATTTCATCATGGAATCATCTCGCGGAAACTAGCTAACACGAATTTAGTCGAATTTTTTGACAAGAGGGAATTTCACGTTTTTCGAGGAACCAAGTGTTGGGTGCCGTAAAACGGGTTTGAGAGACATGTGACATGACAAAAGTCACCCCCTACATGTACTCTTGTGACACATGTTGCAAGATTAGAGAGATGATGGAAATGGACGGATTAGATTGTGGCAAGTGTCAAAATCAAGACAAAAGGGGACATGATGGGAATTTTTGAATTGTTAATGAGATAAGACAAAAACGCGGAATGTTGTTGTTCTCTTCATTTTGGAGTGGAAAATGGGAAGAACGCGCGTACCGGAAACAAACGTGCAGGAGATGTTTTTTTTTTTAGTTTTTAGAGAGAGAAGGTGTGCCTTCTCTCTAAATTTTCGACCGATCGGACCGTCGGTTCTCGATGGAGCAAGAAGCAAGTTACTCTACGCGGCGAGGGCTACGTGTGGGCATCGATTTGGTGGAGTTCTGAAAACTCCAAGAGGTAGGGATCTTTTCCTACTTGTGTTAATCTTTGGCTACGAGCCATGTAAATGGTTAGGAATGTTCTGAGGCTTGTTTTAGCCGTAAATTCGGTCTCAAAAGCTTTGAACCGAGTGGAGAAAATTCTATTTAGGTGGTCGTGAACAAAGAATCGTGAGGGTTTCACTGCTCACATGAATAGTGACACAAAATTTTGTGAAAATGTGTTTATTAAGTGATTCAAAATGAATTGCTTCAGGTTTGTTAATTAGCCCATGTGAACTAATTCTTATGTATTGATGGTGGAAAATTTGCATAACATGATTTATGTGATTTAATTATGTTAATATATATGCATGTGAATATATTAGCATGAAAGTTTTGGGATTGGGCATCATGTATCTTGATATGCAATCGGGGCACCCTTGAATATTAGGAGTGAGTGCATGACATGAAATGAAACAAAAATAAAAATGTTTGTGAAAGGAATTTTAAGGAAGGTTTTCCGAAGAATTGCCTTGGAGAGTTGTTCAACAGTTCATCTCAGAGGCGGACCCATGATCAAGCTTTCGAGAAATATCCAGCACGCCGGAGGGTAGTCCAATGTATTCACCAATTCGTAGTGAGTTTTCGAGAACAAAAGCTTTGTTTTGAAACTGATATTTTACTCGCATTCGCTAGTATGTGAGGAGTCGGTGAGGACTCGGGACACAGGATCGGTCATGTAGACATTTGAGTAGGTTCATGAAATTGCTTGAATGTGATTGTTTTCCATGACATGTGCACTTAGGTGGGGAGTAACCCATGTAGGAAATTATCTCTACTAGACTCAAGCCACTCGCCGTGGATTACCATTTCAGTACAGGAGCGATCGGGGAAGGCGACACTCATTAGAGGTCGTTTGGAGAAGAAAGCCGACTTGTGGCTTTGATGTTGTTGTATAACATGTATTAGAATGTTGTAATTTTAATAAGTTGAATTAAGAGTGATTAACTCTTGAATTATGGTATATAGTTGGTGTATTTTTGATGAGTACTGATGTATGGGCCCAAATGGTCGTTTTAACTCATGTACATGTCTCATGATATTGATGTTGGGACAGGTTGTAGTTTGGGTAGAGCTCCCCATACAAAGGAGGCTCTGCCCGATTTTCATGAGTGGTGTCGGGTTACCCGACGTCCACTATTATTCCGCAGGTTGACGGGTTGTCAACGGACTCCGTGCTCAGCGCCACAAACTGCATCGCAGCTAGGTAAACGACACCTAGGGAGCCTCGGGCTTGGGTATCCATAGTTTACCCCGATACTAGCTCTCTCATGCCTTGGTATCAGCAGCTTAGGTACGAATACCTAGGCTCGGGGGGGACTCGGGCCAAGGCCGTAGTCATTATGGTGTAAGAACATCACAGCTTGGTATAGCTCGATGTTGGATACTAGAGTTATAGGTTAGTATCGGTAAGTTAGGTATGCGATATACCAAGGACTCGATGGGAAACAGATTAGATCATGCATACACTGTGCATTTTGATTTAATGTTGTGATGTGTGATCAGGTGTTACGAATTATGTGATTTGTGTGCTCGTGAATGCACATAGGAAAAAAAAAATGTTGAACACTGTAGTTTAAGGTATAACAAGTTGTTTGAGGAATTTTGGACAAATAGTTCATAATTAAATGAAAAAAATATGATGTGAAGAAAATTTTTTCTAAGGTTTTATATCAGAAACGAAAAAAAAATTAAATAAATTTATTTGGTTATATTGGAAAATGAAAAAAATATATATATTTTTCTTTGGTGGTTTTCCAGTAGCTAGAATGAGAAAAAAAAAATTATGAAAAAAAAAACCAGAGTTTCAGGTAGCAAAATGGGCTACTGCCCATTTTTTTTTTCTAAGTGTGAGTCATAATACAGCAAGTTGTATTGTGACACGTATTTACCAGTAGGCTGAGACAGTTCTGGCTCAGAAGAAGTGCAAGGGCGCACAAGGCGAAGCGCTCATCGCTTGCCACGACACGCCTGCACACGACATGCCACGACATCGGCTAAGGGGAGGCCACGACACAACCGGCATTACAGACACGGCCCGGTCAGGATTGTGTCAGCGATACGCTTTTCTATCGCGACGTGGCGAGAGGGATCGCCACTGAGGGTCAGGTCACGATACGCCTTTGCATCGCGGACAGCGGGCAATCCGGGCTACGAGAGTGTCATGATACAATCGCTTGTATTGTGACAGAGGAAGGTTTACCGGGCGTGTCGCTGACACAATGCTACAACACTGCCGGCCCAGGCTGCGATATGGCCGGTGAGCCCGTGACACGATGTACGCTATCACTGCGGGGGTGCAAAGTGACACGACAAGGGACTCCTGCGACATGACCGGGAGGGGGCCACGATACGGTCTCGTGTGCGCCACTATACAACCCGGCCGCGGCGCCAACACACGGCGCCAGGCGCCGCAGCCGGGCGCAGCAAGTACCAACCAGCTCGTTCAAGGTGCACCTGGTGCACCCAACCCAGTTTTGACTCAGTGCACTATTCTAAGTCACTGTTTGAGACATTGTTCCATGAACACCGTTTCACACATTTTTCAAAAAAAAAAAAATCAAATCAAATCAAATGAAATGCTTTTAAAATGAACCCTAAAATAAAATTTTTGTTGCACGGATTTAATGATATTGAATTATTGTCTTGCATTTCCTATGAATGCAAGGACATTGTGTATGAAATGTTTTCTATGTGTGAATAGTGTCTCGAGGTTGTGTTTACGCCTTAGAGATACTGCATTGAATATTAACTTGCCATTTGACATGTGTAAATGACTAGTCGAGGGCCAAGACGTAGAGGTCATCCATGGGTATTGGTCAGCACCAACGCATTCGACCAAAGAGGCCTTGTCAGGCTATAGGTATCGCGACCAAGCCAAGTATTGTAATGTGCTGGGGTACAAATAGGTGGCCGTGGAGGCTCCTAGTAACCTCCAGAGATTTAGGGCACATCATCCTTCGACATTCACAGGGGGAGGAGATCCAATGGTGGCAAACCATTGGTTCATGTAGAAGTCAAGGTGTTGGGAGGCGCGGAGATTACCTCTAACACTAATTGCAGATTAGACCAACAAGGCTCCGGGCCAGTAGGTGAGGCCCAAGTATGGTGGAACTGGGTAAAGACCTCTGTGAGACCTAGGAGGCAATGACATAAGGTAGTCCCGTGAGCCGCTCATGGCAGTGATTTTCTCCCTGATATCATGGCATACGCTAAGTGCTCAAGAGTTCCTAGAGTCGGGCGCATGTTACGAAGGACCGTGGATAGAGCACGCGGGCTGCATTCACGGAGAGCTGGGCTCGCTTTGTCGATGACTACGTGGCTACGCATGGCCAAAGTCGTGAGATTCTAGAATGGCCGGGTTGTCCATTCGGGGCGTGGATTGTGACTTCGCCACAAAGACATGGACTCCATGGTCGGGACACCCGACCATGAGATCGAGGATGCTCAGAGCACTCGATGCGGGTGTTAAGAGCAAGAGGAAGGAGAGTCAATCTTCTTAGTTCTGAAAGAAGCAGAGGGCTTCTAGTTCACGGCCCTGGGTCGGGCCATCCGGGGCCAGTGGACAGATCAGGTTGCCAACAGTCATAAATGGTGTGCTATCATTGTCAAGCAGCCGAACACATGATGAGGGATCAGCCTCGTAGACGGATCCCGTGGTTTTGGTAATGAAGACATCCCAACAATGTAGGGCGAGAGATGCAATATATTCCTCCACAACTCCTAGACAGCCGTAGGGAGCCGCTTTAGTTTCAGGAGCCGCACGGCACCTCCTCCCATTACACAGCAGCGGTAGAGGCTGTGTTGGTGGGCCGAGGCAGAGCACGAGGCCCACATGTGTGGATCGCTGTGGTTCAGGGGCGTGTCTACGCCATCACACCTCAGGCCGAGTCAACAGATCAACCAGTTATGCAGGGTAGGTTTTTGCTATCTCGCTTATGGGCAAGAGTGTTATTTGATTATGGTGCGTCGCATTCATTCATTGATGCATCAGTTGTGATAGAGTTGGGCTTAGAGGTTGAGGCCTTGGAGGAGCCCTTGTATGTGAGTTCTCCCCTAGGGATTAGGCCATGATAGGATGATATAATGCGGGTAGCGAAGTTAGAGATCTCGGGACTCTACTCACAAGGACTTGGCGGATCATGGACATGTCGAAGTTCGGCGTCATCCCGGATGGATTGGGTCGACAGCCTACAAGAGCGTTATCGATCATGAGCGTAGGAGGGTTACCGCCACACGCAAGACAAGATCGTGTTGTATTTTAGGGGCAAGCATGATATTTTGCCCTGTGACAAGGTAATGAAGCTCCAGGCCGTGACATTTGGCGAGTTGTTCAGCAAGCCTTACTCTTAAAGGACGAGGTGAGACTCGACTTAGATCTACCTCGAAAGGCCTCATGAAAGTACGTAGGATGTTTTTCCCACGAGCTACCGGATTGCCTCCGCAGAGGGCTGTAGACTTCGGTATCGAGTTACACCGGGCACTTTGCCCATCTTGCACCCGCATAGATGGCACCAATTGAGTCAGTAGAACCTCAGAGTCCAACCATGTTTTATTGGACAAGGGGTTCATTAGACCGAGCACTTCACAATGGGGTGCTCCTGTTCTATTTGATGAAGAAGAAAGACAAGACCCTTCGACTGTGCATTGACTACAGACAGCTGAACAGGGTTACGATCAAGAATCGGTACCCATTATCTAGGATTGATGATTTTTTTGATCACTGAGGAGCGCGCAGCTCGCCTTAAGATAGACTTTCAAGAACGGTTACCATCAGCTTGAGTGATTGTGGAGACAGATATCCTTAAGACAAGTAGACGATTATGGGCACTTTGAGTTTACAAGGATGCTCTTGGATTGACTAATGCACAAAGAAGCATTCATGACCTCATGCATGCGGGTATTCCAACCCTATCTAGATCAGCTTTTCGTAGTCTTTGTGGATGATGATTTTGACCACCCCGCTTAGAGTGGAGCATGAGTATCATTCGAGGATCGTGTCACAAGCTGTTGAGAGACCATTAAATTGTACGCCAAGCTTAGTAAGTGAGTTTTGGCTTACCGGGAGGTGAGATTTTTGGGACACGTGGTGTCGCATCGCACGCAGACCCAAAGAAGGTCTGAGGTCGTGATGAGTTGGGAGGAGGCCGGTCGGCCTCTCGAGATACGCACTGGGATCGTCTGGTGATGTAAGAGATTCATTTGAAGATTTCTCTCTCCGCATTAGCAAAGACTTATGACGAGATTGACCTAGAAGGAGGTCAAGTTTGATTGGGATGATCGATGCGAGGAGGCATTCTAGGAGTTGAAGAGGAGACTTACTTTAGCTCCTATCTTGATAGTCCTTGACAGGAATGTGGGTACACTGTATCGCGATGCCTCGAGGGCCGGACTGATGTGTTTTGATGCGCCTGGAGGTTATACTGAATAAAGACTTCCAAAACATCGATGGACTAATATTATCTCAATCACATTACATTGAGAAAATTCTCAAGAGATTTAAAACAAAAATGATAGTAGTCCATGAGAACACCGATGCAAATCAGCATCTATCCAAAAATAACGCGTGCCTTTCACAACAAGAATATGCACAAGCAATTGGCAGCCTTATAAAGCAGCCATGCGAACTGCACTGCCCGCATAGCTTACGCCACAAAGAAATTGAGTAGATAATAAGTAATCCGTGTCCCGACCATTGAAGGGTACACAGCTTGAGGTATTCAAATACACCAAACTATGGATCGCACTACTCAAACATCCAGCAAGACTTCTGAAGGATATTGTGATGCTAATTGGATATCCGACACCAAAGACCTCGGGTCCACAAGTGGCTATCTATTTACACTGTGTGGCGTCTGAAATCTTCGCAAACGTGCATTGCTAGATCCACTTACGAACCAGTTTATTGTACTAGATAAAGTCAGAAGAAGCAAGAGCGCTTCTCGCCATTTCTTGTGAAGATATTCCAATACGTGCCACAACCTGCGGCTCGTTATCTCGCATTCACAAGTATAGTCAATCGAAGAATGAAGAGCACAGAAGTCATATATATAACGGTAAGTCTCGACATATTCGTCAAGACATAATAATCGTAAGACAACAACTTCTCTCTAATAAAAGGCACCATTGAATACATAAGGTCAAGAGAACATCATGGACCGTTAACCATAGGTTTGACCCGTAGAGCAAGTGGCAAATCATCGAGGAATGGGGTTTAAAGCCTATGCACCCAAAGAGTCGCTGTATCGGCAACCAAACTTAGCCGACTGAGATCCCAAGATCTAGGTTCAAAGGGGACAACCGAAGTTTGTGTGACTACATTGAAGATTACTATGGAGAACAAATTCCTACTCATTCCTATAATCGTAATATATGCCTCATGTTGGAACAGTGGTGTTGCTTTTAATGATTCTTATATCTTGTTAAAGACAAGTGGGGTATAGCGTATCACCTTCCAGAAGTCACCCAGTGAGTGAGAATCAAGGGTGTTCTATGAGAATGATAAAGGCTACATTCTCTAGTGAGCACTCATGAAACCGTGAATTGTCTTAGTACAAATGAACACAACTGCGGAGAACCAACTGTAAGTCGAAAGATTTCATGTGAATGCTATTGTCTTGGTTTACATACATAATTGAACAGTTCAAGACATCATGCTCACTGATCATTCAGTAACCCCGATAGCATTTCACAAGGGAAGGTTCAAGGCCACAAGCTACCTTTCCTCTATACGTAAATTTCCAATCGAATCCTTCTTAGTGTCGCATGTCATTCGCATTAATCTCGCCAATTTCATTCATATGGGGATTGTTGGAAAAAAATGGGTTCGAGCACATTAATTAGCCATCTTTGAGCGAAATTACAATGGCCATGCTTTTTCGGTGGGTCCACATGAATGAAATTAAGTCAGATTGCGGACACGGCTTAAATGTGTGGCCCGGGAGATGTGCCCGGGTCCGCAAAGAAGCGTGCGTTACGCATTAAGGGGCGGTAGGGGCGCCATCGCTTGCTGACGACACGACACCGGCCACGATACAGCCACGACACGGCTAAGGAGCCACGAGACAACCGGGCAACGCGACACGGCCCGGCCGTGGTGGATCGTCGCCACACGCTTCATCGCGGATGTGTGGTTATAGGATCGGCCATCAGGGTTCGTGTCAAATGATACGCCTTTGCACGGACAAAAGCAATCGGCTAGCGAGTGTCAGGCGATACAATCGCTTGTATCAGGACAGAGGGAAGGCTTGGTCACGGCGTGTCGCGATATAATGCTACAACACCTGCCGCTCGTAGCCGCGACATGGTCGGTGAGCTCGCGGACACGATGCACGCCAGCGCTGCGGCGCAAGTGACACGACAGGACTCCGCCGCGACCGAGGGGGCCACGATACCGGCCCCGCGGCGCTTATAATTATACAAACCCGGCCGTTACCGACACCGCCACAGGCGCGCACTCGGGCATAGCAAGTACAATCGCCTTGTCTGCTGTGCACCTCGTGCACTCCAACCGCTTTGGACTCGGGCACCATTCTAAGTCACTGCTGACATTGTCTATGAACATCACTTCACAAGATTTTTCAAAAAAAAAACAAATCAAATCAAATGAAATAAAATTTTAAAAATGAAATTTTCTAAAATAAAATTTTTTTGTTGCATTTGATTTAATATATTGAATTATTGTCTTGCATTTCCTATGAATGCAAGGACATTGTGTATGAAATGTTTTCTATGTGTGAATAGTGTCTCGAGGTTGTGTTTACGCCTTAGAGATACTGCATTGAATATTAACTTGCCATTTGACATGTGTAAATGACTAACAGGCCAAGACGTAGGAGGTCATCCATGTGGGGTGGCCATCGCACCACCCGCATTTGACCAAACAGCCTTTGTTGAGGCTATAGAAGACAGGACCGTCGCTATTGCACAGTTAGCACAGCAGTGGCCAGGAGGTCTTAAGAATCCTCCCGCAGATTTAGTGGCACATCCTTCGACATTCACAGGGGGAGGAGATCCAATGGTGGCAAACCATTGGTTCATGTAGGTCAAGAAGGTGTTAGAGGCTATGGAGATTACCTCTAACACGACTCAAATAGACCAAACAAGGCTCCGGGCCTAGAGGGTGAGGCCCAAGCATGGTGGAACTGGTAAAGACCGCTAGGAGACCCTGTAGGCAATGACATGGGCAGAGTTCTAGGAGCTGTTCATGGGTAAGTATTTTCCGGATATTGCGAGACATGCGAAGGCTCAAGAGTCTCTAGAGTCGGGGCTATTGTTACGAAGGACTGCGATAGAGTACGGCGATTCACTGAGCTAAATGCTTTGGTTGATGACTACGTACGCATACAAAGTCGAGATTCTGTGAATGGGTCAAGTTGTCCATTCTGTATGTGATTGTAGATTCTCAGCCACAAAGACATGGACTCCATGGTTGGGACAAATCGACCATAGAGAGAGAGATCGAGGATGCTCGGGAAAGCACTCGGGAGGGTGTTAGTAGCAAGAGGAAGGAGACAATCTTCTTTTAGTCTCTGAAAGAAGCAGAGGGCTTCTAGTTCACGGTTGTTCGGGTCGTGGCCATCCCGCTGTGACGTATCGGGGGTTGCCACAGCCGGGCAAATGGTGCACATTACCGCTGAAATTAACATATGAGGAGGATTGCCCTCGGGAGACAGGATCCTGTGGTTTTGCAAAGACAACCCTGGCCACGTAGGGCAGAGAGGATGCAATATATTCCTCCACAACCCAGACAGCTGCAGGAGCCGCTTTAGGTTTGTGGAGTCGCACGGCACCCTCCCAAGACACGTGCAGCCGAGAGGCTGTGTTAGGGGCCGAGGCGCAGACGAGGCCCACATGTAGGGACGTCAGGGGTTCAGGGGCGTGTCTACGCCATCACACCTCAGGCCGAGTCAACAAATCAACCAGTTATGCAGGGTAGGTTTTTGCTATCTCGCTTATGGGCAAGAGTGTTATTTGATTCTGGTGCGTCGCATTCATTCATTGCTGCATCACTTGTGATAGAGTTGGGCTTAGAGGTCGAGGCCTTGGAGGAGCCCTTGTATGTGAGTTCTCCCCTGTGTGATTGTATGGCGATGGGATGATATAGTCGGTAGCGTCCAGGATCTCAGACTCTACTCAATGTTGGACTCGAGGATCATGGACATGTCAGAGTTCGATGTCATCCCGGGATGGATTGGTCGATGCCTTACGCAGTCAGCATCGACAGAGCGTAGGGAGGGCTACTCGCCACACGCAAAGACAAGACTGTTGTATTTTAAAGGCATGATATTTTACCTGCACAATGACAGCCCAGGTGTCGTGACAAATAAGTGAGCGACCCAGCAAGCCTTACCTTAAAGGACGAGGTGAGACTGACTTAGATCTCACTTTGTAGTCTATAGTACGAGGATGTTTTTTCTCCTGGATGAAATAATTTTGATTTGCTTCCGTAGGAGGGTCAGACCGATCGAGTTACACCTCGTACTCGGGCCTATCTTTATGACCCAAGATAGGATAAAATCTCAATTGAGTTGTAGCAACCTCGTGAGTCCAACTGGCAGCTAATAAGGCGGGGTTCATTAGATCCGAGCACTTCACAATGGGGTGCTCCGGTTCTATTTGCGAAGAAGAAAGATAAGACCCTTCGACCGTATTGACATGACAATGAACAGGTTACGATCAAGAATCAAAATTCCATTATTCAGATTGATGATTTCTTTGATCAGTTGAGAGGAGCGAAGTCTACTCTAAGATGTATCCTTCACACTCGTTACCATCACCGAGGATTAGTGGGAGACGGGATATCCCTAAGACGTTAGGACGCATTAAGGGCACTTTCGAGTTTACTGAAGATGCCTTTACCACTTAATGCGCCACAAAGATTTATCTCATGCATAGGTATTCCAACCTATCTAGATCACGTAGTCTTTGTGGATGACATTTTGATCTACTCCCAGCTAGAGGGAGCATGAGTATCATTTGAGGATTGTGTTACAATGGTTTGAGAGACCATTATCAATAGTTTAGTAAGTGTGAGCTGCCACTGTGTGAGATTTCTTTGGGACACGGTGTCACATCGGGTATGTCAAGAGGACCCAAAGAAGGTCGAGGTCAGATGATGAGAGGTCGTCGGGCTTCTCGAGATACGCAGCCAGACTGCTCAAGATATAAGAGATTCATTGAAGATTTCCGCATTACAAAGACTTATGACGATTGACCTAGAAGGTCAAGTTTGATTGGGATGATCGATGAGGAGGCATTCTAGGAGTTGAAGAGTAGATCATTTTAGCTCCTATCTTGATAGTCCCTGGATAGGACAGGGCACACTGTATCGGTGATGCCTCGAGGCCTAATTTGATGTTTTGATGCAACTCGGGAGGTTAGTAGCTATGGTTCCCTGGTTTGGGCTGAAGAATCATGAGTGTACTACCTCAACACACAGACATGGAGTTGGCAATGTAGTCTTCGAGACTCTGAAGATTTGGTCAATCTACTATATGGTGAGGAGTCGAGGTGCACTGCACCACAAAAGTCAAGTATATTTTCACGTTGTAATGACCTCAATACGAGGCAACGCAGATGGATTTGAAATTCTAGAGGATTATGACTTCACTTTTACTTACCATCCCGGTAAGGCAATGTGGTGGCTGATGCACCACTGGAAGTCACTGGGAGCATTGCCAGTATAGCTTCCCGAGAGGGCGAATGCCGAGATTGTGGGACAAGCCAGTTACAAGACACAAACAAGTAGGCTCGTGGTACGCTTGGGAGTTTAGTAGCTACACCGCCTCATGAGCGTGAGTGATTGAGTCCTAGGGGCGTGGACGTTGCATAGTGTTCATCAGTGGACTGGTACAAATATGTACAGTGACGAGATCGGACCAGTCCACCCGCATGATAGTCTTCAGATGAGGACTTTGCAAGGGTTCCCCAAATGACCGATTTGAGAGATGGGATCTGGGAGTTTAATCATTCTGACGGTCGTGCATCCATGTGGCACCTAAGATGTACTAGACCACCGCGACTAATGAGCCAATGAAGAGACACGTAGGGGACTTTGTTCGACGATGTCTCACGTGTCGCCAGGTTAAGGCCGAGCACCGTATACGCCAGGCTACTTCAACCATCGGGAAGTGGTCGAGTGGAAGTGGGAGCATCACACGATGGATTTTGTGACCCACTTTCCACTTCCACGAACACCTGCACATGATGCGCATGGTGATAGTGGACTGACTCATGAAGTCGGCACATTTTCTGGTCATGCAGATGACCTTCACATTGGAGAGATTCTGTTAGTTGTACATTCGAGAGGTAGTCCGGCTACATGGAGTACCAGTATCCATAGTGTCGAATAGAGACCCGAGGTTTACGGCGCACTTTTAGAAGAGTTTCCAAAAGGCTATGGGCACATGGCTAACCATGAGTACGACTTTCCACCCACAAACGGATGGTCAGTCAGAGAGGACTATACAGTTTTGCAGACATGCCGCGAGCATGCTTCCTCGGATCATCATAAGGGTAGATGTAACAGCATTTGCTCCCAGGAATTCCTCGCCGCCTACAACAACAGTTATTAGGCGAGTTTACAGATGGCACCATATGAGGCATCATGGGAGGTCATGCATCACCGTATGTTGACCGAGGTGGGAGAGAGCTCCATCACTAGTCCCGACCGACAGAGAAACCTCCACGGCGTAGTTTGATACGACAACGCCTTCCTCACGGCCCGAGCCTGGTAAGAGCCATGTTGATGTGCTGGCTGTCAAACCCTTAGAGTTCGAGGTTGAGATCATGTCTTCTCTTTGGGGCAGATGCCTAAGAGAGGAGTGGTCAAGTTCGGCAAGCGAGGGAAGCTATCGCCGAGGTTTATTGGGCCCTTCGAGATACTCGAGATGGTAGGCACTGTAGCGTACCAATTGGATTTACCGCCCAGCATGTTAGGTGTCCACGAGGTTTTTCACGTCTCCATGCTCTGGAGGTACACTCTAGATCCAGCTCATGTAGTGGATTAGGGAGAGATTAAGGTTGGACACGACGGGACTCTATGGAGGGACCAATGTGCATTGTGGATATCGGGATCGTGTTTTTGCACGCAAGACCGTGAGGGCTAGTGAGAGGGTGCTGTATGGCAAAGATCGCGGAGTGGAGGAGTCAACGTGGGAGCGCGACACGATGCGGGCCACCTATCCCTTCTTGTTTAGGGATGAAGGTACGGGTTTTAGTCGCTAATACTTATCGACTAGTTTTACATGCATGGTAGTGCACGCTGTAGCTATGCATGTGTTGTGTTGAAAGAGGTTGTCCGCACTCGACGAAATTCATTTTAAGGAGGGGAGAATGTAAGACCCGAGAAAATTTCAATTTTCTGGAAAAGGGTAAAATTGGAATTTCGGTCAAAACCCAAAATTTTTCTAGATCTTGGATGACGAAACGATTCCCTCACCATTGAATCGCCTCAAATCTAGCTAACACGCCGACTTAGTCGACTTCGAGACAATGGAATTTCACGCTTTTCAAGCATCGAGTGCTCCGTGTCAGAAACGGCTCAGAGACATGTGACATGACAAAAGTCACCCGCTACATGTACTCTTGTGACACATGTTGCAAGATTAGAGAGATGATGGAAATGGACGGATTAGATTGTGCCAAGTGTCAAAATCAAGACAAAAGGGGACATGATGGGAAATTTTGAATTGTTAATGAAATAAGACAAAAACGTGAACAGTGTTGTCTTCTTCATTTTGAGTAGAAAAATGGGCAGAACGTGCAAAGGGCTGGAACAAACGTGCAGGAGATATTTTTTTTTTTAGTTTTAGAGGAAGAGAAGGTGCATTCTTCAGATTTTCTACTGATCGACCGCGATCTCAACTGAGAAAGAAGCAAAAGCTGCTCTACGCGGTGAGGCTACGCTGCAGCATTCCGAGCTCAGCGGAGTTCACAACCCAAGAGGTAGGGATCTTCCTACTTCAGAAAGCACCTTGGCTAAGAGCCATAAATGATTAGGAATGTTCTAAGGCTTGTTTTAGTCGGGAATTCCTGGCCTCAAAAGCTGAACCGGAGCGAGAAAATTCCTATTTGTGTGGTCGCGAACAATAACCCGAGGGTTTCACCTGCTCACGTGAATAGTGACACGAAATTTTTGTGTGAAAATGTGTTTTATTGCGATTCAAAATGAATTGTCAGGTTGTTAATTAGCCCATGTGAGCTAATTTTGGTGTATGGATGGTGAAAATTTGCATAACATGACGCGTGGATTTAATTACAAAGCATTATATATGCATGTAACATATTAGCATGAATGTTTTGGGATTGGCATCATGCATTCCATATGCACCGGGCACCTTTGTGAATATTAGGAGTGAGTGCATGATATGAAATGAAACAAAATGAAAATGCTCAGGAAAGGAATTTCGGGCGGAAGATTTCGTAAGAATCGCTTCGAGAGTTGTCCAACGCTTCATCTCGTAGGCGAATTTCATGATCAAGCTTCGAGAAATATCGCTACCCGCCTGAGGGTAGTCCTCCAACGTATTTACCGAAATTCGTAGTGGTTTTCGAGAACAAAAAAGCTTTTGTTTTGAAAACCGGATATTTTACTCGCATTCGGCTTAGGCATATGTTGGGTGAGTTTGAGGACTCTGACACGGATCGGGTCATGTAGACATTCGAGTAGGTTCATGAAATTGCTTGAATGTGATTGTTTGCCATGACATGTGCACTTAGGTGGGGAATAACCCATGTAGGAAATTATCTCTATTAGGCTTTGCTCACCCTGTCGTGGGATCACCATTTCAGGTACAGGGAGTGATCGGGAAGGCGACACTCATTAGAGGCCGTTTGAGAAGAAAGTCGATTATGGGTTTTGATGTCAAGTATAACATGTATTAGAATGTTGTAATTTTAATATATGTTGAATTAAGAGTGATTTATTAACTCTTGAATTATGGTATATAGTTGGTGTATTTTTTATGAGTACTGATGTATGGGCTCCTAAATGGTCGTTTTAACTCATGTACATGTCTCATGATATTGATGTTGGGATGTTGTAGCTCTGCAGAATTTCGTACAAAGGAGGCTCTCGCCCCGATTTTCGTGAGTGGTGTCGGGTTACCCGACGTCCAACATTATCTCAGGCTGACGGTGCTGTCAACGGGACTTCAAGCCAGAAGGTCACACGTCGACTCGAGTTATGGGTACGAGTGAGTCCCATCTCATGCATGATAATGCATATTCCATATGTGGATCGCATTATTTATATGGAATGTGATTGATGCTTTTATGGTTGCCATTGCATGTGCATTTTAGGTGGGGAGTAGCCCTTGTAGGAGAATTTTTCGCCACATTGCTCACTCCTCATTGTGGGACCCTTTAGTATGGGTTTGAGAGGAGACTGCTCCAATGAGGACGGATTATAAAATAAGTATCATGTGTGGCCTTGATATTACCTTTGAGCAACATTTCAAAATATTTTGTATAAAAGAATTGTAACTAAATTCTTTGGAACTATTGTCTAAATAGTCGTATGTACTATGGTAAAGAGGGTTGCACTCCGACTCTTACTGATCAGAATTACATTTTATTTATTTTAGATTTAAATGTGAATGAATGGGTCCCGTAAAGGGATGTATATATTGGGGATATGGGACGATGGACCTATGGGGTCAAGATTACTCGTTGAGACCTGGATGGGTTATGATTATACCCGTTATAATAAGTTGTATGTCGGGTGTATTCCTCAAACAAAGGAGACTCTATCCCGATTTAGAAAAATATGGATCCCGATAAATGGAACACAATAGTGTGGTATCGGGTCACCCGAAATCCACGAATTCCGCAGGTTGATGGGCTGTCACCGTGACCCCTGACGGAAGGTCACAAATTTGCATCGCAGCCTGTGTAAATGATTCCCAGTGGTTTCAATGTGGGTATCCACAAGTATGGTCCCGATACTAGCCTCGTCCCGCCTAGGTATCAAGAGTCTAGGTACACGTAGCACCGAAATATGGGCATGGGTCTAGATCATGTACTGTTGTATGTTACGTGTTTTGTGCTAAGAATATACCGTGTGATTTGTGTGAATAATATACTACGGTAGATTGTATATGGAACACTAGGGCTAGAAAACAAACCTGTGGGTTCGAAAGCAACCTAACATGATAGTTCGGGAACTGATTTCTATTAGTGTTTGGCATTATGCACTAATAAGGGAGAAGGGATGAACGGTGTAGTTCATGATGTTAAGTCTATTATTGGTTGGCACATACACTACAAGTAGACTGAGATAGAAATTTGAGAACTCTATTGCTATCTAACACATGTAGATGGCTAGCAGAGGAAGAGGACGTTAGAGCGGTGGGCGGAATAATAACCCATGACCACCGGCTTTAGACTAACAGACCTTCATAGAGGTTGCTGTTAAGCCGGGTGGATCGCTACCCTTATGCAAAGGTGGTTTTGTTGTTTCGCCACCATCGCACGCGCAAGTCGTGCACTGGGAACTAAGAACTCGCCGTAAATAACCTCCAAAGGTTTAAGGCACATGATCCTTCTACCAAGGGAGGATACTCGATTGTGGAGTGGTCATTGTTTCGATTAGTCGAAAAGGATACGAGCGCCATAGCCGCCATCATTGCATAGACGAGCCTTGAGTCGCTGTACCATCGGCATCGACTAGTGCAATGGTGGGCAAGGGAGGGACAAGTAACCTTCAGGGGTTTCAGGCACATCATTCTCCGACATACATGGGAGGAGGGGACTTGATGGTCAGGACAACCTTGGCCATTGGAAGAGGAGTAGATGACACATGGAGCATTCGAGATATGGGTGCTAGTACTAAGAGGAAGGAGAATCAATCTTCTTATAATTCAGGAAGGAAGCGGAAGACTTATATTCCACAGGATTTCGAAGGATCAAGCATTTAATTATCGTGGCCAAGGCCGAGTCGGGCTTCTAGCGCCAGACGCGCATCGATATTATTATCATTGCCATTAGCCTAGGCACATGAGACGAGATTGTCCACGCAGGCTAGGATTCCCTAATTATGGGATGCTGGTAGTCCTAATATTCATCGGGGCACAGGCGCCGGACACGGTTTTTTCCTTCTCACCCCAATACTGGCAAGAGGGACAAGTATCGCCCTGGGTGCTACGCCCTTCGCTACATAGTAGACGGCGCTAGAGGTCGTGGTATGGGTCAGGGTCGATAGAGCTCACTCGCCGAGACTTCATGACCTAAGGGCTTATTTACGCCTATCACACCACACTCGCCGCTTGATCAGTCGGTGATACAGGGTATGTTTATGTTATCTCGCCTATGGGCAAAGATATTGCTTGATCTCGATGCCTCATATTCATATTTATTGTTGCATCTTGTGTGCAAATTTTTTGGCCAGAGGTTGAACCTCGGGAAGAGCTATTTATGATGTGAGCTCTTCCTAGGATTAGGGGTGAGGATTGATCAAAGATATGTCCGGATTGTGAGTTAGAGATCTTAGGATCGCCACGTGGACCTTCAGTGATGGACATATCTAAGTTTGATGTCATTCTTGCATGGATCGCTGACTGCACACCGAGTCGTCATTGATTGTGATATAGAAGGATTACCGCTACATAAGATGTGGTTATGTTACGTTTCAAGGATAAACATGATGCTTTACCCTGCATCGCACAACTTCGCGTGAGTGGGATCGTTGATGGCCGCTAGCAAGCCTTACCCTGTATAGTTTCGCCAAAGTGAGACTCCGGATCAGTCTACCTCGTGGTTTATAGAGTAAGGAGGACGTTTTTTTTCGACGAAGCATCGATTACCCTTCTCGCATGTGGGATGTGGAATTTTTCATAGAGTTACACCCTGGTACGTCGCCCATATCATGACTCTTCATAGGATGACACAGGTTGAGTTGTAGGAACTCAAGGTCCAACTGCAGGAATTGTTAGACAAGGGCTTTATTAGACCGAGCACTTCACCATGGGGCGCTCCGGTTTTGTTTGCTAAGAAGAAGGACAAGACTCTTCGACTGTGCATTGACTATCGACAATTGAACAGGGTTACGATCAAGAATTCCAGATTCATTACCGAGGATTGATGATTTGTTTGATCAGCGAAGGGGCGCGAGTCTACTCCAAGATAGACCTTCGTGACGCTTATCAATAGTTGAGAGTTAGGGGAGATCGACATCCCTAAGACAACATTTAGACGTGGCTCGGGCAGCTTCCCCAAGTTCATAGTGATGCTCGTTGACGAATGCTTTAGCGGCATTCATGGATCTCATGCATACGGTATTCCAACCCTACATAGATCAGTTTTTTGTGGTCTTTGTTGACGACATTTTGATCTACTCCTAGTATGAGGACAAGCATGAGGATCATTTGCGGATTGTTCTCCAGGCACTCATGGACCATCAGTTGTATGTCAAGTTCAGAAAATGTGAATTTTGGCTTATTGAGGTGAAATTATTGGGACACGTCGTGTTGGCTTCAGGTGTGTCAATAGACCCTGAGAAGGTTGAGGCTGTTATGAGTTGGAAGAGGCCAAAGTTAGTCTTCAAGATACGCAGTTTCTTGGGACTAGTGGGGTACTACAGGAGGTTCATTGAGGATTCTCCTAGCTAGTAGAACCTATGACTAGATTGACCTGAATAAGCTAAGTGGATGACTCATGTGAGAAGGCATTCCAGAATTGAAAAGAGGGGCTTATTATAGCTCCTTATTCGATAGTCCCTAGAATGTGATGGTAAAAGGTATTGTAGATGCTCTAGGGACTCGATTAGGATGTCTTCATGTAGTCCTGAGGGTTGTAGCTTTTGTGGTTCCTAAATGTACCTAAAAATCATGAGCAGACTATCAAGGTTTAGTGCTTCTCTCTACAATGAGGCATTGGAATGATATTAAGTATATTTTTTGGTATCTTTCATGTTCACAAGATCTTGTTTATTTTTATACGATAAATCAAGATATGACATTGGTGGGCTACTCAAATGCTTGCTATATGTCCGATCCCCATAATGCCAGGTCCTAGTATGGTTATGTTTTTCATGGTGGTACTATAAATCTCATGGGGCTTATTAAAACGTACTATGATTACCACTCTTCAACCACTCAAAGATTATAGCATTATATGAGGCTTCACGAATGTGTATGGTTACAACCATTGAAACAACATATTCGCGGGTTCGTGATGGTACTGCAATAGGTGATATATCCTACATTCCTTTTACGAGGATAATATAGCTCGTTTCTACCTCGTGGAGTTTGACGAAACTCCGGGCATTTTGGCACTCCACAGTTTCGATTCGTGGATCGATTACTCCCTTCCTGACCATCGAGCTTTGACCATCTGAACGTCAAGAAAATCCCCTTTTTCTTTTCCTCCTCCCCTCCTTTTCTTTTTTTGTCAGATTTCCTCCTCTCTCTCTCCCCTCTTTGGCCTTTCTTTCCCCTCTTCTTCATTTGTATTTCCACTAATTCAATCCCAAAAAGTGGGGGAAGTCTCCCACTTTCCTACCTTACCACTTGTCTCATTCCTATTTTTCCCTTACCCGTTTCCTTATTTTTTTTTGGTTTTTATCTTTCCCATTATTTCCTCCACTTGAGACTTGGAAAAATATGAGCCATTCACACAAGTGCACCACATGTCATGCCATGTGTCACTCCCCTAAGGTTCCAAGTGGCATCCACAAGATCATGCCATGTGTCACCCGACTTGATGCCTCGAAAAATGTGAAATTCCGACTATCTCGACCGTGAAATTCGATGGTAACTATCTACGAGAAGAATTTAATGGTAAAGTCCATGTCATTATCCGAGATCTAAAATTCCTAGCTTCCAACCGAATTACCGTTTTACCATTTTTTTAGAAAAATTGATTTTTCGGGTTTTACACCCATCCCTTTAGAAGATTTTAATATGGGATCGACTAAGGTAGTTTCAAATAACATCTTTTCTTTGCCGACAATGCAAGAGTCAACCCTCCAATATTGAAGTGTTCTCCTTGTTTGGGAAGCCAATAAATAGCCTAAGCTAGTTGTTGTTGGTGCATATTGATTTACCATAAGTACTATATATGTAAATATATACTAATGTATTTCTTTAAAGATAATTACTACAATTACAAACAAAGAGATTAAGTCAATTAATGGACTCCTAAAATCAAATGTAAATAAATAATTATTTGTTTTTATAAAATTAATTTACTGAAATAAATTGAATAATCACATCTATTTATACTAATAATAATCACATATAAAAATTCATATGTAAATAATTAAATTTCTAAAATTTATAATTTTCATATGTTGGAATTTGGATCTACTTTTTATTCTTATAGTTTTTTTATAGAATATGACTATCCTTCTAGCCACCCCACCCTTATTTATTTTAAACTCTTAAGTATTATGTGTAAATTCATATGCTACAATATATAAATATATATTTCTGTATAATAATTAATCATCTAATAAATAAATAAATGTTAAATTTGAAATAATATTTTATAAATTTATTTTCTTTTGTGTGACTATAAATATGGATCTAGTTTTATATTTTAAAATTTTATAGAATATTAAAATAAATTTCTAAAAATAAAAATAAAAATGTTACCTGAATAGTAAAAATTATCATAATAACATTACTTTATTTATATATATAAATGTTAATATCTAAAATTACTTTTTTTTAAAAGGAATCTAAAAGTACCATAATAGATAATATTAATATTTTTTTCAGAAGATAATATTAATTTTTTACCTAGAAAATAACAATATAAATATTTAAGAAGTATAATTATAAATGTTATTTAGGTTATTTAGGTTTTATTATTGTGATTATTACATTTTTACAAAGCGACTATTAAATCATTTGTCAAAAATATAAAAAATAATAATATAAATATTTTTAATATATAACTCTTAGCTATCTTCAAAGATTTTTAAGTAAATAATGGTAAAAATTATCATTGCTAATTTTTGTTGAATGAAATGAGAGATTATATTAATATTTTTTTATATCATTTCTATTTAAAATAAATAAAAATGAAGCTCTTTTTATATTTTAAAATTTTATTTTATTTATATTTAACATTCTATAAAAATTTTAAAAATACTAGTAAATGTATATGCATATGCACGTGAAATAGTATAATAAATAAGTAAATTTATGATTTTATTTTTTTATGAATTGAAATCTAATTAGAAGTGATTACATTTTTAATTACATATAAAATCAAATTTAAAAAATGATTGGGATGAGCTCATCATGCCTAGTTTAAGTGGTAGAGGTAGAGCGTACACCGTTTTAAATAATTAAAGGCCATAGGGAGGGGGTTCCAAATTCAACACCTTTTTCAACATTAAATTTCCAATAAAACTAAAGATTCCAAAACCAAAAATAGAACCAACAGAATCAAAACTAATCTGAATTAACAAATTTGTGGTTTGGAGAGAGAAAATTGTAGAGAAAATTATGAAAAAATAAAAATGGAAAAAAAATCTGGTGTTAATATGAAGAGAAACTAGAAATTGTAACCGCAAATCAGGTTGAAAATTGGGTGAATCTATGTTAAATCCTTAAAGCAGTCAATGAAATTGAAGCACCGTAGATAAAATGTTGCACTAAGATGGGTAGAATGGGAAAAATTGATATCACAATTGGAAACAAAAATATAAAACATACATATTTAAGAGTAGTATAGATAATACAAAGATCTAACATATGATTTTAAATATAAAAATATCATGAATATAAAAGAAAATAAATTTTTTGGACGGGGTTATTTTTTCAATAAGTTAACCTGAGTTTTAATAAAAATTAATAAATCAGAAGATTATTTTGAAAAAAAATGTATTAGATTAATTATTTAATATATTAAAATGAAATGTTATAAAAAACGAGCACACAAAAAAAAAAAGTGGGGGCTGAAGAAATTTTGATGATAATTTTTGCAAAAAAGTCACGTGTTATCCGTAGTGATAACACGGACTAGTGCAATGGTAGGAAAGGGAGGGACAAGTAACCTCCAGGGGCTTCAGGCACATCATCCTCCGACATACATGGGAGGAGGGGACTTGATGATCGGGACGATGTAGCCATTACAAGAAAGGAGTAGATGACACATGGGTATCAGAATAACAGGTGCTAGTACTAAGAAGGAAATCATCTGTCTAATTCGGGAAGGCGAAGACTTATGTTCACGAAGTTTTAAGGACGGGGTGACAACTATCAGGGCCAAGGTGAGTCGGAAGCCACAGCTGGGCGGGGTAGATGACATGCTATCATTGCCAACCGGCCTAGGTACAGCAGGTGGGATTGTCCCACGGGGCTAGGATCCTGGTGCCAGGACAATGCGGTCTGATCATGGGTGGGACAGCGCGGACACGAGTTTTTCTTCTCACCTAGTGCGGCCGGAGGGACTAGTATCGATCCAGGGTCTTTACCTGGCGCCCTGCTGCCGGCAGACCGAGAGGGGCGGGGTATGGTCGTGATTGAGGGATGGGGCTCACGGGCGAGACCCCGGGGACTGAGGCTGTTTACGCCATCCTTTCCTCTTGAGCTAGTTGATCGATCCCGGTGATATCAGAGTATGTTTATGTTATCTGGCCTATGGGCAAAGATATTGTTTGATTCGAATGCCTCATATTGATATTTATTGTTGCATCTTGTGTGAAATGTTTGGGCTTAGAGGTTGAAACCTTGGAAGAGCCGTTACATGTGAGTTCTCTCCTAGGGATTAGGGTGAGGATTGATCAGATATGTCCGGATTGTGAGTTAGAGATCTTAGGGATTTTGCTCATGATGGACCTTCGGGTGATGGACATATCGAAATTTGATGTCATTCTTGGCATGGATTGGTTGACGGCACCAGAGTGGTCGTGATTGTGATATTAGGAGGATTACAGCTGCGCCAAAATGGTATTATGTTACGTTTCAAGGGGATAAGCATGATGCTACTCCATGCAATTTAGCTCAAGGTGGAGTGAATTTGTTGATGGGTTGGCTAGCAAGACCTTACCACACAGAGGATGGTGGGAGGCTAGTTTGAGTCTGCCTCAGTGGTTTGTGAGTATGAATCGTTTTTCGGAGCGAGCTCACGGGATTCTCAGCGCGGGGATGTGGACTTTGTCATAGAGTTACACCCTAATAGTCGTTACATGTGAAGTGCTCGGTAATATGGCTCGAACTATTATGGGCACATAGCGACCCATGAGAGAAGCATGCGAATAGAGCAATCTTGCCCATTGGAGAAAAAGATATCATAATAGTTCGAGCCATATTGCGAGTATACCTTTGCGTAGTAGACACTTGGTTGAGTCTACACGGCCATCAAGTCTCACCTTCACTGTATAAACTCAACGAAAACTAACAAGAGACTTACTAGGAGGAAGAGTGACAAGTTCCCATGTGCCATTGGAGTAAAGAGCATTCATTTCCTCCACCAGCTTGGATGAGAGAGAGCCTCACTAGTGCTTTTAGTAGTAGATAAAGAAGACAAGGTGGAAACAAATGCAAAGTAGGGTAAAGATAAAAGATGATAGCTTAGAAAATTATAAATAAGATGTGGGTTACAAGTTGAGCAAATACCTTTTTGAGTGGCAATAGGTTGGGTGGTTGCGGAATCAGAGTAAGGGATGATGGTGGCATAGAAGATGAATAGCGAGAGGCCTGCACGGAGGACAAGGGCCGACGATTATAAACACAGAGTGGTGATCCACGACATGCGTTGAGTGGAAGGAGAGTTTAGGAATGTTAAGACAAGAGGGACATGTAGGACATCAGAAACATGAGGACCTGTGCAAAGGAAGAGGAAGGAATCACCGAAAGAGAGAGTGTCATCGAAACCTGACGGATGAAGTAGCGATTTGTGTCAAAGAGAATAACAAGTAGCGATTTGTGTCAAGAGAATAACATCTATAATAGCCCCTACGGTGAGAATAACCGAGGAAGACACTTCATCTTTCTTTGAGAGCTTGTCTTGCCTAGAGTAAGGACTTGAACAATACAAACCTGACCATAAATGAGGAGAAGGTAAAAGAGGCTAATCAGGGAAAAGGATGGAATGAGGGATCTGATTATGTAAAACAAAGGATGACATACGATTAATCAAATAATATGCAAGCTAAGATAGCATCTACCTAAAAAGGTTGAGGAACCTTATGACGGAGGAGGGTGCGAGCTATCTCAACTAAATGGCGGTTCTTGCTCCTGCAGCACTCCATAATTTGAAATTGTAGCCTGAAGTTGATTAGTATAGAATGGTAAGTAAAGACATAATAAAGGGAAGAAAGGCAAGAGATATATTTTAGTTAGCGTATCACTTAGCAAAATACAGTTGAAGTAAATTGAGTTCAAATTTCGGTATGAAATTTTGAAAGATAGAAAATAACTTAGCTCGAGTTTTCATTAAAAATAACCCGAGTACATTAAGAAAAATCGTGCGTAAAAGTAACAAAATATGAAATCATAAAGTAAAAACTTAGACTGGGGACCTCAAACATCGATGTGGACAATTTTCAAAAGGAGATCGACCGGTTTACCAGCGCTTTGGGAGCGAGACGCTGAGTGTTTTCCCAAAGATGACATGACTCGCAATCAAGTGAAAGATAAACTAGAAAAATGAGCCAACTTAGAATTTGGAGGCTTGGATGACCAAGGCGATTGTGGATGAGGACAAGAGCATCCGTGGAGGTGCAGTAAGTGGAACAAAGAGGCCAAGCAGTGAAAAGAAGGCCTTGTGACTCATGTCCTATACCCAATCGTCCTCCCCATTACTCTAGTTACGCAAGGTAATGAAATTTGAGAAAATGTAAATAAACAAGATCGAGTTAACTACTTAATGAAAATAAGATTAAAATGGAAATCGGGAATATAAAGAACAAAAGTAAGGGGTAAGGAAGGGAGGGGACAAGCAGAATCGATACCTTTAACTATGGTTTCAGAACTGTTAGCTAAGGTAATGATGGGTAAAGGAGATGTAAAGGCAAGAGAAGAAAAAAAGGTCCTTATTACCAGATATATGATCAGAGGTGCCAGGGTCGAGTGCAAGATCTAGAAGAGTGTGTAAGGTAAGTAGAAACATTACTGGGTTGGGCAACAGATGCAATGGATGAAGATTTGTTTGCTTGAGTGAGGTGGAGATAATATTCATATTTGTTGGGTGGAAGGATGACTCCTTGAGGTGGAAGTGTAGATGAGTTCCCTGGAGTGGAGCTCGAACTCACAAACTTAAGAGTGGGAAGGTCGAAGAGAAGCCCAGGCCATATGAGTAGGACGTGGAGGTCGACCATGTAACTGATGGCAACGATCAGGAGTGTGGCCAACCTGGTTACAGTATGTGTAGTGAGGATATTGTCCTGCCTCGGTGCCACCATAGCGCCCTCGGGAATCATCATTGAAGTGTCACAGGGTACTCTTAGAGCAATGGGGCTGAGTTGTAGTGGAGGAATGAGCGGAGTAGCCAGAGCCTGAGAATGTCATCAAAGAGACACGTTAGTTGATCCATTGGTATTTGTCCTGGATACTTTAAACCACATCTCGAGTTTAGTAGAGTGAGTATTATAAAGATTTGTTCCATCTTTGACTGTGAAGTGTGAGGTCTCGACGTCAATAGGTTTTGGAAGGATAGATGAGAATTCATTTTTAAGTGCCACCATTCGTCTAACAATGGAGAACAGCTCCATTCGGGTTGCTCAGACTATCGATTGAGGAAGTGACCTGGTGGGGGCCACAGATATTGGCATTGGTATACAATTTCTTTCTTGAGTAAAAAGGTAGCTCAAGTTTGGATGACCTTGGTGTAGCGGATCTTGGGTTCAATGGGTGTTGGAGAATATTGCATAGTAAAGCGTCCAGTTTCCGCCATCGAGGATGTTTATCCTCAGCAAGACTTGATTCCATGGTAGTAAGGTGGTCCTCACAACCATTACTAGTAAACCACAATGTTACAAAATTGGCCCATGAATGATAATTTTCACTCCCCATGAGTTTATACACAGTGATCATAGGAGTTCCAAACAAAAGCGAAGAAAAACTCGGCTCTTTGTCAGCCATGAAGCTAGAAAAATAAGAAACCACAATTTTAGAGATCCGAGGGAAGGAACACACCTTTCAGAGAGCATTGGACAACTCATGAAGCCTAAAGATGTCATAAATCCTTGGAAAAATTAGAGAAGAAGGAGATGCATGCAAAAAAACTAGGGCGTCAGAGAGAAAAAAGGGCCAAAAGACACAGTTGCAAGCAGTAAAGTGGGAACGAGGTGGCGGGAGTGCTTTCGTCGGCGACTTCTTGAGTCCCAGTTGTGTTGTCGGAGAAGTGGCCCACGGCTCTCTTGTGTGGAGAACAACACGAGAGAGTAGAATGCTTGCGTGGGACGTCGTTGATTGGATGGTGTTAGAGTTGATTTCGATTGGTAGATCAGGTCGATGAACCTAATGGTGGGTCGCCGGGTTGGAGTTGGACGTTAATAGAAAAGTTCATCGAAATTTTTTCCCTACGTGAAGTGTTACGATAGTGGCGGAGGGTTCGGCTTTACGTGATAAAGGTGCGATGGCCCAGGGTGAGACATAGCCACTAGATGAGTTGCTATGGTGAAACACGACAAAACCCTAGCCCTATAAGTTCCAATCTCTTCTATGCCTCTGATACCATGCGAAGAGAAAAGAATCCTCCGATTTTCATTGATTTACAAAGTGAGGGAACATACATATTTATATACAAGTGTTAGAGAAAATAAAGGAAACGAAGTTAGAGTCTAATTAAGAAACTAAAGAGAAAATGAAAGAAGGAAAAGATTCCTAAATGGATTAAGAAACTATTGCTTAACAGTAGCAAATAAATTGTAAAACTATATTGTCATGGATGCTTCTTAATGAGTGCATTGCCATAGTAAAGTGTATTGAACATATTGTGACTCAGATTTCAAATTTCATCTATGATAATAAGATAAATTTTGTTGTTTTTAGCCTACATTTTGCACATCCCTATCTGAAAGCATTGTTAGATGTATCATGGTTATGCTCTTGCACAGATAAGATGCGACTTATTCTTTATTTGTTTTATTTCTTTTTGATTGGTTAGATAGATGGAGACTGTACAGTCAAAACTAATCCAACCTAATTATATATTCAAGAGGGGTGGTAGATTGACCATAAATCGAATTTTAATTGATCTTTGAACTTAATGCAGTGCCATAAAAATGAAAATCTGATACAACAAGATAAGAGAGAAACAAAAGCAAAAAATATTGAGTTTCATCAAGCTGCCTCTATCACTTTCTCTAGGTCTTTCCCAAGTTTGATGTTTCCAGCAATCAAGAGCTTCCTCCAGTCAAAGCTCATCAAGTCTTGTACCGATGGTTGAGGTTCTAATAGGCCTTTACAATCTTTAAATGTTTTCTTTGAATATTCAAATGGCCCGAGCACAAGGAATATGGTAAAAATATGTCAATAAATATAACATTATTAGGGTTGGTACAAGAAAAATGTTGCTAGGCTTAAGTTGTAGGTGGGATTTTGTAAATTTTTTAAATAATTTCTTTGATAGATAAAAATTTGTTTTGGCTCCACAACTGCTGGTGCTTACCACTTGAGCAAGGTCACTGAGGCTCTATAGAGTGGGCCCAGGTTGAGCTAAGAAGGTGTGTTCGGGAAGGGCTCTTTAAAGGAGGGCTTTTTAGCCCTATGGTGCGAGATATAAGGGCTCTGTCGATGGAGTTAGGGTTCCAATGCCTTTGCCTTTGATGCTTCATATCAAGCTAACAGATGAGGCTCTTGTAGAGGAAGCAACATGATTCTTAGTTAGTAAATCCTTTGTTTTAGATGGTCTAAGGGTGGGGAGAGGGGGACTTTTTTGTTGAAAAACTCTCTTTGTCCTTGGACGAGGGGTGTTCTGACTTCTGAGGGAAGGACTGAGGTTGTTTTCTTGGAGCAAGCATGACGAGGCTTCTTTAGAAGATGTTCACAAGTGTATGTGCTATCTGATGAAGATGTGGTCGAGGAAGCCACAAAGAATTAACTTGGGACAAGCTTGCGTTGCTAGAGATGAGTGGTGAGAAGGGCGCTTTGGATTTCAAAAGCCCTGTTAGGAGCCCATTTGAAGTAAAAAGCCTATGTAATCCTTCTTATAACAAACTTATATGGTTTAATGAGTTTTGGGTTTGCCCGGTGGATAAGGAATGGGGAGGCGCCTACCGCTGCCATGCTTGGTTGCAGGAGATTCAAAGTTTGGAATGCTTGGTTGGTATTGTGGTTAAAGCAAGGAAAAACGGCGTTGGGAAGGAGGTGGTTGTAAAGAAGTGATTATCTAGATTATGTCCTCGGGGGGTTGGTGGGTTCACGATGTTAGTCGACCAACGAGGGATAAGTGGTGGTGTTGGTAGTGCAGTGTTGATTGTGTTTTCGCCTGATTGTTGGTTGAGGTTGGCTTCTTGTTTATCTAGGCTTTAGACTATTTGGCACTCTTGTATTAGTAAGGAGGTGGTTTGTTGTCTCTCTTTCCTTCTGCTTTTTTTTTTGTTGCTATTTGTATACCCATGTGTGCTTTGTGCATCTTTTCTAGACGCTTTAATATATTCGCTATGTTTTTACCCATAAAAAAGGTCTTTAGGGCTTTACGAATATTTATCTGAAGGAGTTAGCTCTCTTCTTAATCATATGATTGATATGCAACAATGAAGCTTTGTTGAATTAAATCCATAAGCTTTGGCAGGTAGGAGTTCCTTGCATGGTTAGTACAACGAATATATGCACAATCAGGTGCCTAATAATAACTTGACACCATAAGGAGGTGGTTGATTGGCCTCAGCTGGGATGCTAACCTTCTCTCTTGCCGAAAAAGAAGAAAAAGAGAATTTGTTGTGATGCCTTTTGTGCAATTTTGAATACCCTTTTTATTTTTGAAAAAATATAAGTTTTTCATTAATTTCATATTAACATCATGCTATCCAATTTTCTTTATAAAGAATTGAAAGGTCAAGACTTTTAAAGAAAAAGCAAGAATTTCTTAATTCAATGTACCTAGGCGACTTTACTTGAGGCCTAAAAGATAAATAATTTTCTTGATGAATGATATTTGTGCCTTTGAGCGAAATCGAGTCTAAAAAATGGGATATTTCAATTTTACCTACTTAAAAGACTTAACATGAGAGTAAGCTAGTCTCTTGTTTTATGATCCTCCAAATTTGTTTGAAACTTTCTATAATGCAATTCTTTTTTTGTGTTATCGCGTCGTCTTTTGGCATTAAATTTGTAATATACTATTGTGGTGGCATGTTAAGACTCGATGCTTCATGCGACCTTTGGATTACACCCTGACTCACACCTAATGCAACAAAGACATTAGTGACTTATAATATAATAGACATTTCATGGATAATAAAAAGCAACTTGATTATAGTGACTCCTCTTCGTCTTATTGAACTTGAATACTTAGGATATTTTTCTTTCGCAGAGTGGGAAAAATATGAAGGAAAATTGTTTCTCATATTAAGGACCTTCTGAAATATTATGTGCATAAAGGAAAAGAAGGGATATTTCCTCTCCACTTTCCTTGAAATTATAAATGGAATTTTCTTTTGAGAGTTGTGGGGATGTTTAGGAAAATTCATTCCCTCATGAGGTTAATTGCTTGTCCGTTAACATTTTTCTTATGTAATTTTTTCTTCTTTTTCTCTCTTTTTCCCTTAAACTTCCTAGAACTAAACATGGAGTAATAAAAGGTTGAGAAAAGTACATCTGTAAAAAGTTTTAAACTTTTTCCCCTGGACTTTTCCATGACTAACCAAATAAAAGAAATGTTTTGTATTTGTTTTACTTATTTCTTTACTTATGTTTTCCTTATAAACAATTACCTCAATCTTCAAAGCTATGTTTAATGCCAAAAAAGTGTTAAGCGAAAAAATTAACGGAATATTTTTTTCTCATGTTTGAACAATATGAAGGTAAGAAAGGAGATGTAAGAAGACGGGGGACAGGGAAGGATGATAAAAGATTGTCCTTGATAGGGTTCGAAAAATAAGGCTCCACGGGGCCCATTAGCCGGAGCCCGAAGGCCCATTAACATTCGGTATTCGCTAAACCCCAGGAAGGTATGCTGACTAAGCATTCAAACCTTTTGGTGCCATTTCCGGAAATGAGGTCCAGTACTTAGCCCCAGGCCAGGTGTAAAGTCTCCAGTAGGTACAATGAATAATCCTAATAATATATTATTCCGCAAATCCAACCAGACCTCACCAATAAATAAAGAAAGAAAGACAATAATAGATCCTCATCAAATCGGATCCCCCAATAAGGAAGGAAGATTATCCCAAATAAACTGCTCTTTCTATATCCAGTACCAAATCCGATATCGATAATAACAAAGAAATATCCCATCCAATGAGAGCAGTCCTAGTCACCATCCAACCGGTTGAACATCTACTATAAATACAAGGCCACCCCATCGGTGAAAGGTACACCAATGCTAATGCCCATACTGATACGCATCTTCACAAGCGACATATTCGCCCTCTAAGCAGTCTCTTTTTTCTCTCATAAAGAAACTGACTTAGGCATCGGAGAGGCCACGGGTGAAGCCGTCGCCATTCTTTCTTGTTTTTTTTACAGAGGCGTCACCTTCTAGCACGCAGACCAGCGGTACCTTGATCTACTTCCGCCCAAACAATCTAGGAGCCTGCGATCCGGCCCTTGCGCGACCTGGTTGCGGCCCAGCGACCCGCATACTCGAGCCCGGTTAGGTGAAAAAGGCTTCATCGAGTTGGCGCCCCGTGTGAGCAGCAGTTCATACAAGTAACTGATTTCGATTACTAATGGTATGTTCCGGAACCTGGCTGGAGCTAAGCTAATCCTCTAGGATGCGGGATGACGAGCGGCGCGGGCGGTAAGGCCTCCGGCGCGTTAGAAGCAATCACGAGGCGAGCCACGGGCTGAAATTTTAGGCACTCGCCACCAATCAACGTCTAACGGAAGAGTTAGAACAACTCACCGGGCGGATGCGACGACCGGGAGGTCACGATAGACTCGGGGAGGCCATGGCGTCCCCCTGAATGACGATCGGCTGGCAGGGCCGAGCAAAGCGAAAATCGGCGGAGGCTCGGGGCACGGACCACATCCTAGCCCACGGAGGCGGAGCAACACTGGAGGCATGTCGGGGACGGAGGGTGCGCCACCCTCAACGGGACGGGGAGAACAATCATGGGAGCAGAGGTTCGAGAGCCTCCAGCAAAGAGCTACGGTCGTGGGGAGGTAGTAAGAAGAGCGGCTCGGCCAGTATGGATACTTTAGTCGCGACAAGGCGAGGTCACCCTGCGGTAGGATGCGCTGCGCGAAGTCGAGGATCAACTTAGGCTATGTCGCCCGCTCTCGACCACGGCGCCGGGCCAATGGCTCACTTTGAGTTCGTCTGCTCGGCCTGAGTCCACCTTGCTGAGGAGTCGGATTAGCTCGAGGAATATATCGCCGCTCGGCCGTGCGCTCAGACTGACAGCTCACTTGACGAGTCAGTCTACTCTGCCTGGTCACGCTACGAGGAGTCGGATCATTTCGAGGCTATATCACCCACTCGACCACTGGCGCCGGGAGCAATGACTCACTTGGCCGGTTAAATCTGCTCGTGCCAGGAATCACGTGCACAGTCGGATAAACTCGGGATATATGCGCCACTCGGCCACCGGCGCCGGAGCCAGGCTCACTTTGTGAGTTCGTCTGCTGCGCATAGGATCACGCTGCTTGAGGAGTCGGATCGGCCTGAGCCTATATATCGCCACTCGGCCACGGCGCCCGGAGCCCAATAGCTCACTTTGACGAGTTCGATACACTGCCTGCCCAGCCCGTCACGGCTAGAAATCGGGTTTGACTTTAGCAGTTGTGCCAGACACCGGTTCCACTTTGACGGGATTTGTCTACTCTGCTGGCCATGCAGCCTAAATCGGTTGACTCAGGAAAGTCAGCCGGCCGGAGCCCGGCGACTCACATTGGCAGGCTCGGCCGTTCTCTGGCTGGCCATGCGGCGAGGAATCAGTTCAACTCGAGCCCGAATCGTGGCGGAGCCCGACTCCTTTGAGAGCTCAATCATTATACCCAAGCCCTACAGCCTAGAAATCAGTTTGACTCAGGCAATCAACCGACGGAGCCCAACAGCTCACATTGACGAGCTCAACTATTCTGCGGCCGTGCGGCTGAACATCCCCGATTCGGCTTCGAGGCAAATTAGTAAGCCAGGCCCAGCAGCTCAGCGGCGAGCTCAACCACTCTGCATGGGCCATGCAGCCCATGAGGTCGGATCAGCTTAGAATTATTAGCGTCCAGGAACCCAACAACATAATTTGACAAGCTCAACCGCCCACCTCAGGCCATGTAACCCAAAGCACATCGTGAAGAGCGCAAGTAGAGATGAAAAGAAAGAAAAGTCACGAAATAGTATTCATAAGGACAAGGCTACATATGTCTTGGGTCCCAAACCCAACCAAAATAAAAAAAAGAAAAAATGAAAAAAAAGAAAAGTATAAAAGTCGACATCGGACAGGCGGAAACATGCACAGGAGATCAAGCATCAGAAGGAGAAGCGGACGGTGAAGAAGGGGGATGGGCCTCAGCGGGGGTGCCCGGTTCTCCAGGATAATTAGCAGAGAAGGACCCCTCATCCTCCTCATCGCTGGGAAGGTCAAAGTTGAAATCCAGGCCAGAATAGGCATTGACAGCCTTCTTACGGAAAATAAACCACCCGAGAAACCGACAGTGAAGCCTCGACCCTCGGTCTTCCAATAACCGCCTGTGAGCCGCAAAGTTATTTTGCATTCGAGAATCCCCACGTGGCCCGCGACATCCTGTCGGGCGTTCCCGCAGTGACCGCCTCGTTCAGCTTAGCGGCGAGCCTCGTAAACCGCGACGAGCCTCGTCGACGGCGATCATCTTATCAGCCAAATCGTCTTTATTCATGCGCCAATTCTTCCTTAGACTCCGGCTTCCTTAGGATGGCAGGAAACTCATCCTTAACCATCGAAGTTCATCTTGGGCGGGCTAGCGTGGCCAGTCTAGCGCCTCCATCAAGTCGTTACGCACAACCCTTAAATCATCTGAATCGCGGCTCGCGCCCGGCCCTCTCTGGTTGTTCGGGCCTCGTCTTCCCTACCCTACGACGACGCGAGCGGCGTGGTATGTTTGGATCAGATTTGAGCATCCTTTGCTTCCTCGGTCTCATTTTGCACCTGACCTAGCAGCTCAGCCCGTTCAGATGTGAGGGAAGCCACCCTTGTCTTATAAGCCTGGGCCGCTTTAGCATGACCTTCGTTTAGTTTGGCCTTTCTGGCCAAACCCTTCAAATGAGTAGCCACCTACACATCCAGCATAGAATCAACATCTAATGCAAGTTCGAAACTCAACTCAAAATGGAATCAAATATGAGTGCGGGAACTTGGAGCGACCCCTGGAGATAGGGCCCAGAGAAGCCTCATCGGCCCGAGGCGTATGGCCAGGCCTCTTGAGATCAGAATCCTTAAGAATGGACGAGACTGTGCCTGCCGCGAGTTCGGCATTGTGAAGTAAAGAGTCCCCGTCTCCGCCAATTTTGGATTCCGGATCTTTCCTCCTCGCTTCTTCCGCCCTTCGAGAAGGTGACCTAACCCTCCTCGTTGGCGGGTTCCCGAGCTTGATAATGGCGTGGCCAGCCAGCGAGGCGCTCATGGCCGGGGGACCTTCTACCTCCGTAGCGGACCCAGAATGGGATTGCGAACTCAAAACTATAGGAGCCTTAACCTGCTCCGGTTTATGGACGTAAGTAGACGGAGAAGATGAAGATGCTAGCCCGAACTTTGACCAAGCGGAGGCCCGTCTTTCTCAGTAGTCAGGGTTTTTCGTTTCACGCTCAGGAACCAGGAGACACCATCTCAAGCTGGGCCAACGGTTCCCCTAGTGGGTTTGGCGACGGAGGGGCCCAATAGGAGAACATCAGGCTTGATCATCCAGCTTAAGGATGAGGGCTCTGACCAGCATGTGTATGGCGTTATCTTCGATCTTTGAATCCAATCAGAGGCTTTGAGAAGCATGTAGGCAGTCTGAGAATCGAGAATGCCAGGTGACCAAGCTGAAGTTATAACCAAAAGCGAACGAACACTCGAAGATTCTCGAGAATTGGTCAAGCCAACTAGGCATGAGTGTCGTCTTTGTCGGAAGGTCATATTCCTAATTACCGGCCGAGTAGCAGTAGCGTCCCTTCCACGGTAGCTGGGAGGAAGGAAGATCGAAAATCACCGGGGGCGCGGGCGCCTGAAAATAAAGAAAAGCCTCGGATGTCTCCTTAGAGCTAAAAAGGTAAGAGCAAGGCTGTGCTAGGGACAGGCCCCTGTCCACTAAAGAAACCCAGCAGAGCCAACGAGATACCCCGACCATTGGGCGCGAGTTGAGGGCCAGGACATTGAAGTCTTTACCAAAACCCCTTTATGAGAAAGGATGCGGAGGAAAGCGAGGCCGTTATCGAATGCCATGAAGAAGCACACCATCTTGACACGAGAGACCACATAGAATTGAACGTCGGGGGGACCACACGGCATGAAGGGAGGGGCGATAACGTCACGGCAAGAGTGGCCCGTATGAAGAACCGACCTTGCTAGGTCCCACGGTTAAAGCATCTTTGAGCAATGGACTTGTGTCGACCCCCGGGAGTATTTGTCGATTCACTTTTCCCTTACCCTTGTCGAGGAAGAGGAGGCACCTACAGGGCATCTCGAAGTTAAACCCGACCCGGCGATCGAAGACACCGCCGATTCGTCCAAAACCGACAATAATGAAGAGTCACCATCGTCTGCAGCGAGAGAAGAAGAGCGACCGGACCCATGATGAAAATAAATAAAACTTGGCTAACCCAACCCTAGCGCCTCGTGTATCGAAAAGAGACGAGAAACCAGGCGCGATGGACCCGAGAATACAACGAGAAAAGGCTATCCCAGAAAGACACCGAGAGAAAGACTGCAAAAAAAAAAAGCTCGAGGGCCGAAGGCTAAGAGAGAAAGAAGTCGAGGAACTAAGCTAAAGGCAAGAAAGGGTCCCGGGCGAGAGGCACTGAGACGGAGGATGTCTGCGAAAGAAAGCGAAGGGCGATGAGCCGCGGCAGAAGGCCATCATTATCATAGAAAAATGGCGGCGACTGGCCTAACTAATCCAGCCCGACGGACACGTGGAAATTGCCCAAGCGAGACACGTTGGCCCTTCGCCCGTGCGCCGTACACAGGTAGGCGTGATAGGGTTGTTCGAAAATGGGCTCACGGGCCCATTAGCCGGGCCCGAAAGAGACCCCATTGTATTCGGAGGCCCACGTTCGCTAAACCCCAAAGGAGAGGCATGCCTATTGCATCATTCAAGCCTTTTGGTACTGGCCTTCGAATGAGGGTCAACCCACTTGGCCCCAGACCGGAATTATGGAAAGTCTCCCATGAGTCTGAAAAATAGAATAATCCTAATAATATATTCATAAAATCGGCCAGGACCTCCTTAAATGAAAGAAAGACAATAGATCCTCTCAAATCGGATCCCCCCAATAAGGAAGGAAAGATTATCCCAAACAAGCTACTCTTTCTATATCGATTACCAAATCAGATATCGATAATATAGCGAATATCCCATCGATAGGGCAGATCCTAGTCACCATCCATTGATTGAACATCTACTATATAAATACAGAGGCCACCCCATCGGTGAAAGGTAAGCCAATGCTAATGCCCATACTGATACGCATCTTCACACGCGACATATTCGCCCTCTAAGCAATCTCTTTTTTCTCTCAGAAAGAAACTGACTTAGGCATCGGAGCGGCCACGGGCGAAGCCCTCGCCGACCCCCTTCTTTCTTGTTTTTGCAGAGGAGCGTCGCCTTCGAAGCCTGTAGACCAGCGTTGCAACGATCCTACTTCTGCCCAGACAATCCAGGAGCCTGCGATCCAGCCCACCGCAGCCCTGGTTCCGGCCCAACGACCCCCCATACGCTCCAGCCCAGTTCCAGTCGAAAAAAGGCATCATCAGTCCTCATTTTCTTTCTTTTTTGAAAGCTTTGCCTTATACCTAAACTCTCTTTACAATTTGGTTTGCACGCCCAATCCTAATTCACAAGAAGCTCTTTCTTCCTTTTGTCAATGTTAGACCACAAAATGCCTTTTAAAGGTCCTTGATGTGAAGGTCTCCTTTTTAATCTTATATGAACTTTTATTGTCAAAGGTAGGATTGGAAGTCAAATAAGTTTTCTTCTGATATTTTTTTGATTGATAATTTTTTTTTTTAATTCTTTTTCCCTGTTGGAACTTGAACTTGGTCCCCTCCTTATGCCCAACCTAACCCTTAACCACTGAGCTAGACCTTAGTAGCGAACTTTTGAGGGTTTTCATTTGAATGATTCGAATATTGACGTTGAAAATAGCGATGATATGAATTAGAACCTTATATATTTTTTAGATGGGAACTTTACTTAAAACGTAGTTTATAAACATAAAAAAGTTGAAAACTTTAAAAGATGACACATAAAATTACTTACCAACAACATAACTAGTTATCCAAAAAAGAAAAAAACACATGAGTACATATCCCAAGTAAAATTTAAAAATAAAATTATATCGAGAGTGCCTTTAAATTTATTTTGAAGAATTATCAATGTTCTCCATTAAACTCATATTTTGTTAAATTGTTCTTTCTTCTAGTATTCAATCTTTTTATAGTATAATACTAATTTAAAATCTTTAAATCCTGTTGTCTTTCTTGAAATTTGTTATATATTATTCTATACTTCATCCTCTGATACAAAAGTGCATCTATGCATATGAGCTCTATGTAGTTTTCTCTATACTATAAAATGTATAGTATGATACAGAGATAAAATAGAAAACCATGCATTTTACGAGTTAAAACCAATAGATTTACCAGTTTCTTTCTTTTTTATTTTAAAAAATGAGCTCCTAGAGTTGTTTGTGTTACCAGTTTCTTAGTGATGGGCAAGTCTAAGTGATTTTGACTTGCCTTGGAAAAAATTTTTCACTTGGACACAGGCTTTATCTTTCGTTCGATTCAGCAAATTATTTTTCTTCACAAATACTTTTAACAATAAGATTATTTCAATATAAATAAAAACTTATATACTTTTCTGATTATAAGAAAAGCTGCTTCAATTTCATTTTCAAAATCAAGAAAAAAATTCAATAGTTGTTCCGCTGTTGAGCTAGCTAGCTGTATGGATCGGCAAGTAGCGTTTTATGCAAAAACACCCGATTTCATGATTTTGCATTCTTTTGTTGATCTGTTTGATATGTTACAGGTGCTAGATAGGCAGTATGGATCTGGAGGTGTTGGCGGTCAGCAAGCAGTGGAGTTACTGCTTACTACATTATCCAAGATGTTTGGTTCATTGCGGAGTGGCATACAAAGGTAATTGTCTTGGTTGTTATGGATAGTATAGTCAGTTATCTTCAACTGTACTATGGCCTCTTTCTAAGCCCTTTACTTAAAAGAGCATAACTTGTCTTACTAGTCTTTGCAATTATCAACACCGGTGTTGGTTGTTTTTTCCTATTTTGTAAAGTAAATTGAGCTTGTTCTTGATATAACACCCTTTGACTTTGAAACTTGCCTACTTTAAACCCAGACCTCATCCCAAAAGATGTCTTAGATTGTAGCAATAGTCTTGAAATGTTTCTGCTATATTTGGATTTCCAGTACATATTTGCTTCAAATTGTCAGATTGTTTCCTTTGGTGGGACACCTCCTCATCATCTGAAAAAATGTTGGATGTGATATACTTCTCAGCCAACCACACGTTCACTGGCAGAAGTGGAAAGATTCTCCTGATTTGACTGCTACCATCAAAGTAAGCATTGGTTAGAAAGACCCTTGCTTGGTTAACAGGAATCATTCTGGTGTTGTCGACTCTTTTAGGGAGTGAGAGTTTTCATTTCTGTTAAGACCTTTTACTGATTTCTGCTTGAATTATATTATCTCTGGAAAAAAGAAAAATAAAACCCATAACTGCAATTCTGATCATGTATACAGCAATGCATTATACATATTTGTTTGGAACAATAAATCTGGAGTTCTTTGAAACATTTATTTATTACTTTGTCTAATAATTGATATGGAGGATGTGAGAAATGATAAAAGAAGACCTGACGAAATAGAGTTGCATTTTAAAAATTATTGTCGATTTTCTTGTTAGCAGTTAAAAAGAAAACCAGTAAGTTAAAAGAAAACCAGTGTTTTAGTGGGAATACTATGCCTGAGATTAAGCTGAGTGCAATAAACCTATTCTCTATTTTTTTTTGTGGCTCATATCCATCATCTCCTTTCCTCCAGTAATATCGCTATTATTGCTAAAAGCAAGAAGGCTACACAATCCATGCCTTGAGATGCAATATATAAAAAAGAAGCTCACTGGGATTGTTGGCAAAATTCATTGTGCATTATCAGCTCCTTTTAGAACGTCGAACAGCATAATACACCATGATGATGGATCTTCTTAATCATCTTTAAACATGGTTGTGGGTACACACACCATGCTTCAATAAGGCTACCAACGAATAAAAGTTTGTTTCATCTATTTAGGATGATGTAAAAACAAACAGGTTCTTATTGTAAAGCTTAGAATAGAATTCAAAAGAACTTCATTTAGGTTTTCTGTTGAAGAAGATTTAATTGAACAGACAAACTTGTATTTCATTCAAGTAGGTCAGGTGGCAAAGGTACTCATCTTTTTTGGTTTGTTATATTCCCTGCAGATCTACTTTCTTCTGAATATGCCACTGACGAGGGACACTCTCTCGTATTCTGTTCAAGGAGTGGGAGGGGAAGACTGTAGTGTGATACTGGCTAAAAGCTATTCTGTTCTGTTATAATTTGTGTATTTGGTGGTTTTTTGTTTGATTTTCACCACCCTCTTATTCTCTTAAGATTCTGCTGAATAATGAGAAAAGATTGAGGATTCCAGCAGCCCTGCCCCCTGTCGGAGGAGAGTGGATCTGGTTTGAATCAAGGCACTTTCACATTCATTCATTCATTTGTATGTGTGTAAATTAAGATGAGTGATAATTTACAATTGCTTTGTGGAAATGTGTGGGTTCTGATTCAAAATGTTTGATTAAATAAAATTTTGTTTTGCAGTTTGAAATTTTTAATTAACTGTATATATTTTTATATTTATAAACATGTTTTAAAATTATTCTACTCATAAACCTGTTTTAATTATTTTGTTTGTAAAATAAATCTAAAAAATAAGTGAATATAATACTTTATTTTTAATTATCTTTTATATTTATATTATTATTTTAAGAATAAAATTAAAAATATTTGTGAAGAATTTCCTGAACATATCTTTTAGTCAATTATTTTTGGGTCTTCGTTTTAGTTTTTTAGTCATAATCACATGTACATCTCATTCAAAAAAAAAAAAAAACAGAACTTATATGACATCTTTTAAAGGTATGTTTTCATTTAAAATTTTATCATTTTTTTTTCATTTTCTTAGACTAGGTGAACTTTGAGGTTCACCCACCCATAAAACATAATCCTCCCTATTTCTTATATTTCCCCAATCAGTCATAAGAAAGCAAATTTTTGTAAAATTTAGGATTACTTTCTTTTAATAAAACTATTTTTTTTTTCTTAAATGTGATTTATAATGAAAATTTTGAATTATTATTTTCTTCTGCCCTACTTTGATGCAGAAGTCATCATTATCCAAGCAAAACCTAGTGAGCTTTGGTTTCTTGGGCAGTTCCATAGCTTTGATTTTCTATATGGTGGTTGAAGAGATCCCCAAACTTGGCCTTACTTTAGTAGGGTTGAGCCTATTATAATAGTACAAATCACAAAATTGACAATGATTAGAGAATTTTTGTTGGGGCCAAATGTTTTACTAGAGCATGTTTCAAGACGAAAATGCTCGGATATCGGTTCAAACGACCCGAAGGTGAAAGTGGTTGGAGCAAATATAGAGAAAATATTGGAAAAATCGTCGATATATCGAATGTCCACAACACGCGCGTGGACTTGAAGTTCCACGATCAATTCGGTAAAAAAAAGTAGCGATATATTGTCGATATAATGCCATATTCCATTGAATTATCATCATTTTGAATTTAACGCCCCTAAAATTTTGCCTTGATACTCACAGAATTCATTATCATGATGCAAATTGGCTTAAATTTTACCGTGATACTCACAGAATTCATTATCACGATGGAAATTTGTTATATAAAAAAAGGAAAATAAAAATTATAGAATTTAAATACTAGGTATCCACGAGTCAAACTTGACAAAAGAGCAGAAAGCTTGTTTAATGTAATGGGCTAAAACCCTCATATTTTTCATTTCAAACTATAATAATATCTAAAAATATATTTTAATACATGAATTATCTTTATATTTTTTCATTATATTTAATTGCCGATAATTATCTATAAGATATGAATATTAAAATAAATTATATATTTAATTAAATAAAATGTGATTTTAGTATTAAATATATCTCATTACCTTATCTTAAACTTATTATAATTTCAATTTTAATTTTTATATTTATACATTTACTTTGTTTTAAATTTTTGTATATTATTGAAATATAAAAATGTGATTTTTTCAAAAAGTTGCTTAAATATATAATAATAACTGTCATGCCTCGAAACCCACCCTAGGGGCATGACTGTCAATTCACACCCTCAAGCCTTCAGCCTGAAGGTTTGGAGTGTGAAACGACACTAACTTTCCTTGTAACTAGATTTTTGTCAAATTACCAACACATGTTCAAAGTAAATGCACAACTTTCTAAGTTACTTAAATTCTCCAGTTCAAAATTTCATGCCGACAAAATTACTTCTAAATATCCAAATCTCAATTATGCATGTCATATAACTGGTTCAAAATAACAAATATTTTGATCTCCCAAATACAACTTTATACTAATATAAAAGCGAATATTTATCATTCGAGTGACTTTCTCAATTGACTTTCAAAATGACATTTCACATAAACATGAACTTATTAATTCAACATGATCCAAACATAAAGTTCTAATCAAATCCTAATGATGAATCCCAACCTAGCCATCGCTCATCGAAGCTAAAATTTTTGAAAATATGTCCAACAAATGGGAGTGAGCTTAAAGCTCAATAAGAAATACTATACATTTTCACGGATAAAAAAGTTTTCCAATCATATAACAAATAAGGAGATGTTTTCAAAATAAACTTTAGATTCAAAAATATGTTAGAACATTAACAAATTTGCTTGAAACATTCTCATTCAGATTCAAATCAGTTTCATATCAAATGTGATCCAAACAATTTTATATCAAATTTCGATTCAAACACTTTCATATCCAGTGCAAAATCAAATACATTTCAAATATATTTTTCTCTGGTCATCAAATATCAAATGGTGCCCAGCCTTGTGGGACTTTCAAATGAATGACTAGCCGCAAATTGTTCTTTTTAAGGTGGACAGAACCAAACACTACTAGTACTAGTAACACTAACGACCTAGAGGTTGGGTTCAAATCAATTACATTCGCCGCGAGAATGTAAGGAGTCAACTATTATTCCGTTGACAAAGTAGAATAGTGTCAACTATTATTCCTGATTGTGAGTGAACTAACAGTCAAATATTTCATTCAAAGTTCTGGAAATTACAAAACATCATATCTCCACATTTTCTTTAAGTAAACAAAATAAATCTCAAAAGTACAATCATACAAAACTACTTTTTGATCAATGGATAATCAAATAAATAAAAAAGTTAAACTTTTCATAAACCAAGATTATATAATTTAAGTTAAAATAATTTTCACCCTCAAATGAGTAAAAACAAACAATTTTCTTTTAAGATCTGCATTAATATCCCTTACCTCAAAGGAGTAACTCAAAGCTTTGAAAGAACTAATCGGAAGAATTCACTCAATGAAATCAAACTATCTTAAAAATGCTCAAGAAGTAACTGTCATACATTGTATTTATTCTTAAAACTTTCTAATTTGATATTATGGCACAAAACCGAGGGTCCATTGACCTTTGTCAACCAGCGAATGCTTGTGAATGTCGGAGTGACGAGCTACTACTCTGTCGGGAGAGTCTTCTTCCGCTCAGGGAGTTCTGCAGAGGTACAAGCGCATCCTGACAAATCGACTTGTGGCCAGCGTAGTCATATACAATTAAAATGGTAAAAATGGCACTTAGGTACATATCTCTTTAACAAACATACCAACTATATACCATAGTTCAAGTTAATACATTACTCTTAATAACATATATTAAAATTATAAAATTCTAGCCATGTCATCTGACAATGGTGAAGCCCTGAGTGGGCTTTCTTATAAAACGACCTCTAATGAGTGTAAAGCCTTCGATCGCTCCCTTTGTACTTGGAAATGGTGATCCCTCGACGGGATGGCTGAAGCCTAGTAAAGATAATTTCCTACATGGGTTACTCCCCACCCTAAGTGCACATGCATGGCAAACAATCACATTCAAAGCGATTTCATGAACCTACTCGGAGATAATACACATGCTTTGAGCCCATGTCAGTCCTCTGACTCCCTCACGCTTGCTTAAGCCATGTATGAAAGCCATTTCCAAACAAAGGTATTTGTTGTTTTAACCGTGGACAACCCTCCGATATAAATAGTGGACCGACTCGATGAATTTATTTGTCGACAACCCTCCGTGTGTATCAATTGAGTGACTCAGGCGATTGATATTTTGTATGGACAACCCTCGGGTAATATCAATTGGGTTGACTCCGACGGTGTTTTGTATGGACAACCCTCCGATGTATCTCAATTTAGATTGGAAGCTCCGATGATAGATATTTATATGGACAACCCTCCCGATGTTGTAATGGACACTCGATAGTGTGTATTGGTCAACCCTTCGAAACAATTCTCTCAAGAAACCACCTCTGTGCACTCCTCCTATTGTTCCTAGGGTGCCTCGGTGCATATGGAATGCATGATGCCAATTCCAATAAGTTCATGCTAATATATTCATATGCTATATATTAACATAATTAAATCACATAAAACATGTTACAATTCACCGTCAACTACACGAAAATTAGCTCATGGGTTAATTAACAACCATGAGCAATTCATTTTGAATCACTCAACCAAACACATTTTCACACAAAATTATTTAGTGTCACTATTCATGTGAACAGTAAAACCCTCGAGATTCACTTGTTCACAATCACTCAATTATACATTTCTCCACTGGTTCAGCTTTTGAGGCCAGAGATTTCTGAAACTAAAACAAGCCGGAACATTTCCTAACCATTTACATGGCCTTTAGACAAAGATTAACGCAAGTAGGAAAAGATCCCTACCTCTTGGAGTTGTTAGAACTCCACCAAATTGGTGCCCACGCGTAACCCTCCCCTCATAGAACAACTTTCCTTCTTGCTCCGTTGAAAACCGATGGTGGTAATTTTGGAATCTGAAGAAGGCTGCTCTCTCTCTAAAACATCAAAACCTAAACTCTTGCATCTCCTCCCCTTCTCACACTTGCGTTTGGCACTAATTTGAAGATGACCACTATTCAAAAATTTTCTTATTATCTCAATAAACTTTCACTTAATTCCCATTATGTCCATTCTTCTAGATTTTGACACTTAACTATCTGCGTCATTTCCATCTATATCTCTACTCTGTAGCATGTGTCATGAGTACATAATAGGTGACTTTTGTCACATCACATAATAGATTTTACGACACCAGATATCCTGACTCAGCGTGTAGAATTTCGACTATCTCGAGTCGCGTGGTAGGCCCCAGATTTGGCGAGGCGATTCGGCGTTGAAGTCCGTTTCGTCATCCGAGATCTATAAAAATTTTGGATTTTTATCGAAATGACCGTTTTACCCTTTTTCCGAAAATTGGAATTTTTTCGGGTCTTAACATTCTCCCTTCCTTAAAAGGAATTTCGTCCGAAGTATATGCAATCCTTTACGAGAAACACATGCATATGCAGCGTTGCTCTACCATTGCATGTAAACTAGTCATTTAAATATTAGGCGACTAAACCACGTGCGCTGTCCCTAAACAGAGAGGATAGGTGGCCCTCATCGTCCTGTGCGCTCCCAGATTGAGCTCTCCCTCTGGTCTCTGCGAGCACCTGCTAGCCTCACGGTCTTGCGTCGTAAAACCTGATCCATGACTATCCATAATGCACATTGGTCCCTCCTCGAAGGTCCCATCAGTGTCAACCTCAATCTAAGTCTTATAGTGGATCAGGTGTACACGGAGCATGGAGGCAGTGAAATACCTCGTGGACACTTGACATGTTGGGTGTGGAAATCCAGCCCAGTCTTGACTACGGTGCTTACCTTCTCAAGTATCTCGAAGGGCCCAATAAGCCTCGGCGATAGCTTCCTACTTGCCCGAACTGACCACATCTTGCAGAGGCATCACCTTGAGAAGACGTGATCTCGACCTGAGCTCTAAGGGTCGATGTCGTATATCACCTGCCTCTTATAAAGATACGGTGTGAGAAGGGCGTTGTCGTATCAAGCTCACCTTCTGGAGGTGTCTCCTAATCAGTCCCGAGGACCAGGTGATGGAGCTCTCTCCCACCTCGGTCCAACATAACCGGTGATCGCATGGCCTCCCATACAATGCCTCGTATGGTGCCATGCAGCCCATGCTCGCTGGTAACTATTGTTGTAGAATTCTACTAGGAAAGTGCTCTTCGGCTACCCTTATGATCAGGGATGCCTTCACTACTTAACATGTCCTCTAACTTACTGTATAGTCCTCACGGCCCGACCATTTGTGCGTGGGTGGAAAATTGTACTCATGAATTGATAGTATTGCCCATAGCCTTTGGAAACTCTTCCAAAAGTCTGTTTGTAAACCTCAGTCTCTATCGACACTATGAATCTTGCAGTACTCCATGTGGCCAGGACTATCTGGAATGTACAACTTTGCGAATCACCAATGTTAAGGTCATCCGCCTGACTAGAAAATGTTGACTTCGTGGCCGGTCCTTTATCACCCATACTGCATCATGTCTTCGTGGTGTTGGTGGCAAGTGGGTCACAAATCCATCGTGACATGCTCCCACTTCCACTCGGCCGCCTCGATGGTGATAGCCCCTCTTGGTCTTTGGTGCTCGTGCCAACACTGGCGACACGTGAGACATGGAACAAAGTCCCCCGTGTCTTAAATTCGCTCGATGTCTGACAACGAAGATCACGGTACACATCTTCGTGCCACACAGATGCACGGCAAATCGAGACGGTGAAACTCCTGATCTCCTCTCTCGTCGATCAATTGGGGAACCACTACTATCCTCTATCTTGAAGACTACCATCTACGTGGAACGGTCCATTACCGTCACTGTACTTGGCTGCGGTCACGATGGACAACATCTCAGAGTCACTTTTTTGCGGGACTCCATCCTTTGCATACTCAATAAAGTGACGGTGTAGCCGCTAAACTCCCAACATACCACGAGCACAGCGTGATGTAACCAAGGCGTTTCCTGAGTCTCGAGCATCGCCACTCCCGAGGAAGCTATCGCAGCTAATCTTCCAGTGACTTCGGCTGAGTGCATCGACCACCACATTTGCCTTACCGGGATGGTAATGCAAAGTGAAGTCATAATCCTCTAGGAACTCCATCCATTTGCGTTGCCTCATGTTGAGGTCACCATTTGCGTGAATATACTTGGACTTTATGGTGCGAGTACGCCTCGAACTCTTAAGCCATATAAGTAGTGGCGCGAATCTTGAGGCGAAGACTACGGTACATAGCTTCGATGTCATGTGTGAGAGTAGTGCGCTCATGATTCTTCAGTGGCGAAGGAACCATAAGCTATCACCCTCTCGAATTTGCATCCAAAACACATCCCGAGTCCGGCCCCTGAGTGCATCACAATACCACTTTGTGCCCACTTGTCCCCTATCTGGGACTATCAAGATAGGAGCTGAAATAAGTCTCCTCTTCAACTCCTGGAATGCCTCCTCGCATTGGTCATCCCAATCAAACTTGACCTCCTTCCGGGTCAATCTTGTCATAGGTGTTGCTAATCGGGAGAAATCCTCAATGAATCTCCTATAGTGCCCAGCCAATCCCCGAGCTAATCTCGAAAGGTGGCCGGCCTCTCAACTCATCACGACCTCGACCTTCTCTAGGTCATGACATGCTGCGACACCACGTGTCCAAAATCTCACCTCGGTAAGCCAAAACTGCGTGCTGCGAACTTGGCGTCTGGCCCGATGGTCTCGACAAGCGAAACACAATCCTAAAGTGATACTCATGCTCCCACTACGGCGAGGAGTAGATCAAAATGTCATCCACGAAGACTCGACAATAGATCCAAATAGGGTTAGAATACCTAGCCATGAGGTCCATGAATGCATTTGGTGCATTCGTTAGTTCAAGGGCATCATGAAGCTCAAAGTGCCCTTAGCAGCGTCCTAAACGCTGTCTTAGGGATATATGTCTCCCTAACCCTCAGTTGATGGTAACCGGTGTGAAGGTCTATCTTGGAGTAGACTCTCGCTCCTCTCAGCTGATCAAACAAGTCATCAATCCTTGGTAATGGAGTGCCAGATTCTTGATACGTAACCGCATTCAATACGTAGTCGATACCGGTCAAAAGGGTCTTGTCTTTCTTCTTCGCAAAATAGAGCCGGAGCGCCCCATGGTTAAGTGCTCGGTCTAATGAACCCCTTGTCCAGTAGCTCACATGTTTGGACTACGAGGTTCTGCAACTCAAATTTGGTGCTATCCTATGCGGAGTCATAGAGATAGGCAAAGTACCAGGGTATAACTCAATGCAGAAGTCTATTTTGACCCTACGTGGGCAATCCGGAGTAGCTCATCAGGAAAAACATCCTCATGCTACTTGAAACTACTCGAGGTAGATCTAAGTCGGTCTCACCTCGTCACTCTAAAATGAGCTTGCTAACAGCCAACATGCTTGTCCCTTCTAGTACCGGAAGATGTGCTGCCACTCCCACCAATCCCAGGCGTTACCTCCCAATGACTGAAATTCATGGACGAAGCGTATTGCTTGCTAAACCTCGTATAAGAATTTTTCCTTTTTCCAACTTATAGTTTAGTAAAAATCTCAGTGACATATCGTGAAATAAAGTTATATTCAATTCTTGTATACACGATTTACATTTTCCAAAATATGGCGACCGCGATTGTTCTTGCAAAGAGCCTCGAACATTTCCCTGAAATTACACTATGTACATACATATGCTCCATTATACAAATTCAAAGTATTTCCTTACATAATATTATTAATAACATCACTGATTCTAAGTCAGGAGAATCCTAATATGCTCGAAATTAGAGATTACTTTGTACACGGAAAATAGTTTTAAAACACAAAATAATGAGCTAAAAGCGAGCTCGTGAGTGTATCTTTATAAAATGTTTTCTTTTTCGGAAAACATCTCATTTGCCAAAACTCTCTTTTGGGGTATTTCGGAAGCCTTGCTTGCTTACTTTGCTTTGCTTTGCTTTAAGAGTTTCTAAAACTTTTCTCAAATCTCTTGCTTTAAAAGTTTATAAAACTTTTCTCAAATCTCTTGCTTGCTTTGTTTTGCTTGCTTGCTTTACCTTGCTTTGATTTAAAAGTTTATAAAACTTTTCTCAAATATTTTGCTTTAAAAGTTTATAAAACTTTTTATAAATCTGAACACAGTCATGACAGCATGCTTTAAAATAAGCAGGGCATGGGCTCGGCCCGGGTTTGCTTTAAAATCACCACGGGGCACAGGCTCGACAGCATTTTTAAAATAAAATGACCTGGGCTCAACCGTTTGCTTAAAACAAACACGGGAGCTTGGGCTCAACCGTGCACCAGTGGTTGATTTTTTTTTTTTTAAATCTGTAATAAGCATGCTTATAAATCATCAACCACTGGAGGCCTTTCTTGCTTGTTGTACCCTAGTGAACACGGGAGCCTAGGCATCGACCATCACCGTGTTTGGACACAGGTCAGCTCACCTGGTGGAAGGGCACAGGCACACTTCACTCCACCTTTACCGGTAAATATGGTGGAATTGACTGGGTCTCCATGCCATAATTTAGTTAACGATTATATATATACCATACGTGCCACGGTCTCCTTTAAATGCCATGATGCATGACCTAAGTTTGCCGACTAGGCAAATCTAAAATGCATGAATGATATCCTAACACCACCGTGCACGTACGGAATACCTCTAACCGGTATGCTTGCTTAAGACTAGGGATTTTAGTTAGGCCTGTTTTCAAAAATATTCTCTTTGCTTGCTTGCTCTTGCAATATGGTTTTACAACTCAAAACCATTTGCTTGCTTGCTTGCTTGAAACATGGTTTAATAATTCAAAACCATTGTTTGCTTTAAATATGGTTTGATAATTCAAAACCATTTGATTGCTTGCTAAATTCACTGCTTGCTTTTCAAATATGGTTTAAATCAAAACCATTTTGCTTGCTCTTTTAAATTATGGTTTACAATAACCTAAACCATTAAATACTAGTGTAAAACAAGCTTTATAATAATAATACACTAGTATTTGAGAAAAATAGGTTTAGAACATCCTACCTTTGCTTACTAAACTTGGAGCAATACTCCCAATAATTTTCCCGCCTTTGCTTTTAGCCTACACACTCAAACAAATACTTGAACATATTAATCGCTCTATGTATAACGATAAACTTAATGTAATTTCCATAAAGACTTATTCACACTCGACGAATATCGCCAAGGCGGCGAGGTACGCTATGTTTTTCATCGAGTTCCAATCTTATTTGAACATCTCTTAATCATTTAGTAAGGTTCCTATACAATTGGTGTGTGAATTTAGGGTTAAATATGCAAAAATACAAAACACCCAGTATTTTAATCGCGGGTACGGTGACACTGACGGCACCGTACCGATTTGTTCTGCTTAGGCGCACCTACCGCTGTATCGACATCGGCACAGACATTGCTGGTGGTACCGGTACCGCCTCATTTTGGTACCTGCACTCACTTCGAATTTGCCCGCACTGCTTCTTTTCCTTCTTTGCACTCGCTCTTCATACAACTTCTATATTCCATGGCCATCTTCAAGAATCAACATGAATTCATCCAAAAACTACTCCATAACACTTGTATTGATGGTTTGAAACCTCATACCACAAAACCCTAGGTGAAAATCTTATGAATTCAACCAAAGGTCCACCAATTCATATAAAACAAGAGTACTATGATGATTCCATGTTTATTTTACACCAACTAGGTTTTTCCCCCCATAATTCATCAAACTAGGCTCAGTGGATCTCTTCCACAAAACCCTTGTAGTGAAGGAACTAATCTCCAAAACTAAAACCTTAGGAATCCAAAATACCATGATTTCAAGATGAAAACATACCTCGGCTCGTCTGGTTGGTTACAAGGGATGAATATCCAATCCGATTGGAACATAAATGAATGAATTTAAAGATTTTTCATCCCTTAAATCACCAAAGATCACATGCGCTTCATAAAACGAAGGAAGCGCGTTGGTAAACGAACCACTCTCGTAGGATCGATTCGTCAAACCTTCAAAGTTTGGCGCCTTGGTTTGTCTTATTCAAAGGTGTCGCTTTTCCAAAATGACCACCTCACAAGTATCCACACATGAACAACACAAACGATTTGAATGCTAGTTCAGTTCGTCTTTCTCAAAACGAAATTAGGTTTTTCTTTCTCCGTTTCTTTAGTTGGTTCACTTGAAAGACAATTACACACACAAATATATATGTCTCACATATATATTTATATAAGTCTTCTCTGGTTTCGCTAAACATGAATTTATTATATATTTAAAAACACTTTAAATAATACAATAATTTAAATTCAATCCTTATCTCGATAAGGAAACTAATTAAAGATGAACCATAACTCAGAATCCATAACCGTTATGTAATAAACGAATGGTCAGCGTAAAATCATAACTGCTATGTAATAAATGAATTTATTACGTAAAAACCATAACCATTAAGTGTAATAAACGCAATTGCTCGCGTAAAACCATAACCGTTATGTAATAAACGACTTATTATTAAAACCATAATCAAGTATGTAATAATAAAATGAATTTATTATAGAGAGTGAAACCATAACCAAGTATTATTTGTTCTATTGTGCGACTTATGTCTAATTAATATCGCGTAGACCAAATCACATTTTGATCCTACAAGTCATAAGTGGCCTCTAGCAAAGATGATATGATCACCTGTTAATGAAAGCTCATGATCCGAGACAACCTTAATATAGCTAATGACATAACTGGTCTCATGATATCTTGATTAATATAAGGTACGCACAAAGTCAACCTTATATCGTTTCTATCTTTGATTACCAAACCCAATTAGACTCGATCTAAACAAATGACATTGATCTCCATCAATTCATTTGAGCACCCGCCATGCATTTCTCAATTTCACCTGTCGAGGATCTGCAGACATCTCTTATAATAAAGAGGGACAAATTCCATCTTAATCGCTCATATCTCACTACATAATTCTTATTATGTTCAAGTATAACCTTTATACCATCCGATCAAAGACGACGTTTGATTATATCAAAACACAACATTCCTTATGTTGAGAATCAGCGCATCTCGTGTCAAAGGATTCAATGATTACAACTATTAGAGATTAACTTATGACTTTGATCCATGTATTAATCTCAAGACTCCGGGTCTCGTCCAATATTTGTTCTCAAACAAATAGATATAAATTCTGATTTGTATCTCATACACATATTCATCCCATGAATATCACAATTAAACTTTATAATTAATCTTAATTCATTGTTATTCCCATAACAATAACCGATTAGGACATTTGTAATAATTAATAATATTATTCAAGGACATTATATATAATAAAATAAGCAAATCATCATAATAATAAATTCTCATAAATAAAGTAAAAATATCATGTCCATTCAATAGGCCTAGAGCACTATTATTCAACAATCTCCCAATTTGCGCTAGGCCCATTCATCAATGTATCTAATACCTATGAACCTAGCATGACAATCATGCTTTGCTTCGTGGTAGAGGCTTAGTCACGTGGATCAAAGCAACATTATCATCCGTCAGAATCCTCGCATATCTTAACGCCACCTCTCTCTAATGATTTCTAATGAGTATGATAACGCCTAAGAATGTAGTTTGGATCACGATGTGATCTAGGTTCCTTTGCTTGTGCACAGCAACTTATTGTCACAATAAACATCAACAGGATTTGCAATGCTAGGAACCACTTCAAGGTCGGGCAGAATGAACTTCGATCCAAACTCCGCTTTTGTCGTGAGATCAGATGCCGTGAATGTATTCGGGCTCGCCAGAATCAAGAATAAGATTTCTTTGCTTTGAACTTTTCCAATTAACCGCACCACCATTTAAACAAAACACATATCCCGGGACCGCGATCGAAATCATCTTGGCCGGGACAAAGCTTGCATCTATGTAACCATTTACAACCGTATCATCTTCCAATCCGCCATACACCGTGAACATATCCTTAGACCTTCTCGATACTTAAGAATGCCTTTGATACCGTCCAAAGACTCACCGATCCGACCGGTATCTACTGCTATGCTGAAGCATAAGATACATCCGCCTAGGCGCACAACATGGCATACATGATAGAACCTATTGCCGATGATAAGGAATTTACCCATTCCGCTTCCGCTCATGCGTAGTGTCAGACACCGAGATTTGCTAAGAGTAATACCATGAGACATGGGCATCCTCTTTGAATCTCGCGACATCGAACCGCTTCGCATTTGCCTATAAGCACTTCGACCACCACAATCACCCTGCATCTATCTCTATAGATCTTTATCCCTAGGATATAGGCGCCAGCTTAAGTCTTTCATCGGTGAAACACTTCCCTAACCAAGACTCGACACTCGCAAGGTAGGGATATCATTCCCAATGAGTAAAATGTCATCAACATATAAGACCGTAAATACAATCAAGGGGCTCCCACTAATTTTCTTATAAACACAAGGCTCATTCTCATTCGACAAATCCAAACCCTTTGACCGATTCATCAAAACGAAGATTCCAACTCCGAGGCCTCGCTTTCAAACCATAAATGGATCTTTGAAGCTTGCATACTCTTACCGCACTTCAGTTTCGTATTAAAACCTCGTGTTGTGTCATGTACATATCCTCTCAAGTAAGTTTCATTAAGAAACTAGCTTTTAACATCCATTTGCCAAATCTCATAATCATGATATGCAGCAATGGCAATAAGAATTCTAATAGACTTAAGCATAGCTACAGGTGAAAAAGTTTCATCATAGTGTATACCATGAGTTTGTTTGAAACCTTTTGCAACTAGCCTTGCTTTGTAAGTATGCACTTTGTCATCCATGTCGCTTCTTTCTTTTAAACCCATTCAGACCCAATGGTTTTTTGCACCTTCGTGGGTCAATCAAGGTCCATACTTGATTATCATACATGGACTAAATTTCACTTCATGGCCTCTAAACCATTTCTCGTAGTTCGTATCCAACATAGCCTCTTGATAAAGTAGTGGGTTCATTTGATCCACTAAATACATCATAGTTATCACAAGAAATCCATATCTCTCGCTCATGACGTGATCCCATCGATTCACGTAAATTTTGTGCGTTATAGGAGGTGTGTCAACAATAGTTTGTTGACTATGAGTATCCATAGGCGCTCAATGTTATCTCGTGGTTCTCGAACTTCTTCTCGAGTTGTATCTTACCCCACGGTTCCTTTTAGAAATAAATTCCCTTTCTGTAAAGACACCATTCCGAGCAACAAACACTTTGTTCTCTATGGGATTGTAAAAGTAATATCCCTTAGCTTCTTTAGGATACCCCACAAAAGACATTTATCGTATTCGGCTCAGCCATTTGAAACTTGGAGTACATAAGCTCTCTCACAACCCCAAATCTTAAGAAAAGACAAAACCGGGCCTTTACTATCTCCACATCTCATATGGTGTCTTTTCTTCAATCGCTTGATGGAATCCCGATTTAGTGTGAATGCAAATAAGCTAAGTGCATAACCCCAAAGGTAAATGGAAGATTTGTTGGACTCCATCATAGATCGAACCATATCTAATAAAGTTCGATTCTCTCGCATACACACCATTCCACCGTGGTGTTCCAGGGGGAGTTAATCGCGAAATGATTCCACAAGTTCTAAGATGATTAGTCAAATTCTGCTCAAATATTCACACCTCGATCAGATTCGCGCCTTGATTGTCTTGCTGCTGATTTGTACTTCATTTTGAAAAGATTTGAATGATTTCAAATGATTCGTGATTTATGTCTCATCAAGTAGACATAACCATATCTCATCAAGCCATCGCAAATGTAAATGAAGTACTTCAGAATCTCTCTAAATACTCGAACTTAATGGTCCACATACATCTGTATGTATGAGATCCACTAATTCATTGGCCCTTTCACTGTGTCCAGTAAAGGGATCCTTTGTCATCTTACCCAATAGACAAGATTCACATGTATCATATGATTCAAAATCAAATGAATTCAAAAGTCCAACTTGATGGAGTTTTCAGGATACGCGCCACGAGTAGTGGCCAAGGCGACAATGCCAAAGATAGGTCGAATTTAAATCATCGACTTAAATTCTTTAGTAGTTATGTAAGAGTAGACATGAGAATTGTTGGAATTAGAAGTTCTAAAACATAAAGACCATCTCAGAATAGGCATTTGCATAGAACATGTCTTTATGAAAACGGAGCAATTATTATTCTTGATAATAAAAGAAAAACCATCATTATCCAAACAAGAAACTGAAATAATATTCCTACACATTGTAGGAACATAATAGCAATTGTCCAAAACTAACAAAAGCCCACTGGGCAAAGTAAGTTCATAACTTCCTACAGCCAAAGTAGCAACTTTTGCTCCATTGCCTACTTGTAGATCAACTTCACCCTTCTTCAGTTGTCTACTCCTTTTGAGTCCCGACACATTTGTACAAATGTGGGATCCACATCCAAAGATCTAATACCCAGAACTAGAAGGAGAAAATTAATCTCAGATAACATAAATACCGAAGAACTAGTCTCACCAGCCTCTTCTTTTCTTTAGATCCTCTAAATACAAATTTGCGCTTTCTTCCAATGACCGTGTCTATCGCAAAAGAAACAAACACTTCTTTGGGTTTAGCCTCGGGTCGGGCAGCTTGTGTCTGGGCTACATTTGACTTTCCTTGCCCTTGCCCTACTTTGCCCTTTCCCCTTGAATCCCCTTCTATTTTGAACCATCGTAACATGGCTAGGTTTGGATTTAATATTTCGTCACTCGGCTTTAAGCAACATACGCAGTTTCGTAGATAGATTTGTCCATTTCCCACTCATGTTATGCAAGTTCATGACAACCGCTACAACTGGCTCGTGAAGTGAATTCAGACCAAATCGCTTGCCAACTCTTGGCTCAATGGAAATCCAAGCCTATCAAGGTGCTCAATATAGCCTTCATGTTTGTGAACATGAGCAATCAAGCAATTTCTCACCATCTACAAGAATGCAAGTAGCCTTAGTAGTCTCATACCTTTTTGGGTCTTTGCTTCATGCTGGAACATTTCCCTTGCTTTGAGATCATATCATAAGCTTCCATATTTTCCGTGATCCTTCCTCGTTCGTAACTCATGGTAGCTACATCAAGCATGCAACATCAATGTAGTCATTGCGATGCTTCCTCACAAGCATTCTTTCAAATTTTTCTAGGAACATTCGGGTTCTTCGTGTGGAGAGGTTCATCCAAGACATAAAGCTTCCTTTCTCGCTTGAGAACAATTCTCAAATTTCGAAACCAATACGAAGTTAGTCCCGTAAGTTTATCCTTCTCAAGGACCCGATCAAGCAGTTGACATAAGAGGAATTGCTTCGCGGGTTATTGTCAGCCATCTACAATGAATACAAAGTTCGATAAATATTTTGATTATGAAAGATTCTCACTAAATTAACAACCCTCAAGAATAATCATATTAATCTAGTGAGCTAAGATCCATATTTTACCTCAATCCTTAAGTCACTTTGGCATGACACTTAAAATTAAGTTATTTAGGTAGGTAACTCTTACCAATTACATCTCATGCAACTCTTAGATATTTATGGGATTTTTGACATCATATGTCCCGACATGTTTAAATCCCATCTTATGCCATTAGGCCCAAAACCGTTTTGATAACCTAATAAAGTTAAACCATTTTTAAACATATGAGTAGCACCATTACTCATCCCTGTTTCCTAATGTAACCTAATGTACTTCTACTGTAGAACCTACATTAAGGTGATAAAAAGGGTTTGACAAGTGTTTAAATATGGATGGCATGTTAACTTTAAATTTTATGTGAGGGATCTGATTGATTTTAATTTTCAATTAATAGATCTCATCATACATCTAGTATCACATACTCATGTAACATCATACACATACATGCATATAATAAATGTGTCACAAGATGGTTTTTATGTCTAGATTTCGATCTCCATAAGCTAATACGAAGATCAACAAATATGCCTAGGTTGTAATAAGTAGCTCCATGATGTCGATTTATCACCAACTCATGCAGATAGACACCTAAATTCTCCATCATCATGGTTGGATTGCATGACTTCAAATGGTTTGCATTGTCTCTTGTTTTATTACAACAATTAAATAAATACTACTAATAGTAAAATAAAATTACAATAAACAAAAACTGGCATGCAAGCCGTATTTAATAATTACAACCCTTGTAAAAACAATAATAATAATAACCTGCCAAACACATTGGTCTAAAAGGCCATACTGTGCACCATGTGAAGCAACACAACATGCAAAATATATCATGTTATCATATAACATAAACAATTTGCATTAAAAGAAATAAATTAAGTAATAGGCGCATGTTTAAACCAATTAAATTCAGCAAAGTTAATACCGAAATGTTACGGCTGCTCCGCTTAGCCTAAGAAGCTTGACTCCGATCGGGCAAGGTTCTTTGAAAATTTTTTTTTTTTTTTCTTTTAAGAAACATTAGAGTTTCGTCTCAAAAATTTTCATTGATAAATTTTAAAATTCTCATCAATACCTCAATAAGCCGAAAGCCATCAAAATCACATTAAAACAACATATTATGTAAATTTTCATTGATCTCATCAATAAATTTTCAATGTCGAAAGCCATCAAAATCACATTAAAACAGCAAGATATTAGTAATCTCATTACACATACGATTTATTTTTGCACTCACCATAAACAATCATTGATAAATCGCAATTGATATAAGAATTCACCATGTATTAATCGATTAAGACAAAGCTAGAATCATATAACATGCTATTAAACACTTTAATGGCAATATCCATTCGACTTTAATCATATTAACTAATCCTTTAGGTTTCGGATTCAATCAATTAATACCTTAACAAAACCTCGCTAATAACTATGTCGCTCGCGACAAACCATAATATCACATATACAAAAACGCAAACGATGCCGTAATCATATACATCACACATATGATCAAATATGGCATTATTATCGATTTTATGAAAAACATGTTTCATACCACTGCTGGGTTACGTAGGATGAATATCCAATCCGATTGGAACATAAATGCAGCTGAATTTAAAATTTTTTTATCCCTTAACCCATCAAAGATCATGCGCTTCATAAAAACAAAGGAAGGGTAAACGAAACTTACCTCTTGTAGATCGATTCGTCAAGCCTTCAAAGTTTGGCGCCTTGGTTTCGGATCTTCAAGTCTTTGCCTTTACGAAAAACGACCACCCTCTACCAAGTATCCACACCACGAATAAATAATAAGCGATTTTGAATGCTAGTTGAGTTCGTCTTCCAACGAAATTAGGGTTTCTTTCTCTGTTTAGGTTAGTTCGCTTTTGAGAAAGACAACTACACACACAAATATATATGTCTCACATATATATTTATATAGAATCTTCTAGGGTTTAGGTCAAACATGAATTTATTATATATTTAAAACACTTTTAAATAATAATAATTTAAATTCAAATCCTTATACGATAAGGAAACTAATTAAATATTTAACCATACTTAGTAACCATACTTGGTTATGTAATAAGCGAATTTAATACAGGAAAATCATAACCGTGTAATAAATGAATTTATTCTGAGAAAGAAACACTGCTCATTATCAAGTAAACTGAATTTGTCTGAAAACCATAACCGTTATGTAATAAGCGAATTTATTCTGAGAAAACCATAAGCATTATGTAATAAATGAATTTATTATAGAGAGTGAAAAACCATAACCGTTATTATTTGTTCTTATTAATGCGACCCTATAGGTTCCAAATTAACATTGGCGGTAGGACAAATCATTTTGATCCTGAGTCATAAGTGGCCTCTAGCAAGACATTATGACTGAGTTAAATGAAAAGCTCATGATCGAGAGGCAGACCTTAATATGGCCAATGACCTGTCCTTTTGTCTCATGATATCTTGATAGAATATAAGGCATGGACAAGTCAACCTTATATGGTTCTCTTGATTACTCGAAACCCAATTAGGCGACTAAACAAATGACATTGATCTCCATCAAATTCATTTGAGCACGGCAAATACATTTCTCAGTCTCGATTGTCGAGGGGACCAGAGATATCTCTCTTATAATAAGAGGGACAAAATTCCATCTTAATCGCTCATATCTCACTACATAATTCTTATTATCATTTCGAAGTATAACCTTTATAGTCATCGATCAAAACTGACGTTTGATTATATCAAAACACAACATTCCTTATGTTGAGAACTATAGCGATCTCGAATTGAAAAGTTCAATGACACAACTATTAGAGATTAACATGGCTTGATCCATGTATTAATCTCGAGAGCGGATCTGTCAATATTTGTTCTCTTAAATGAATGCTAAATTTGATTTGTATCTCATACACACATATTAATCCTATGAATATCAATCAAACTTTATACTAATCTTAATTCCATTGTTATTCCATGTAAATAACTTAGATTAGGGACATTTAGAATAATTAATAATATTATTCAAGGACATTATATATAATAAACAATAAATCATCCTTAATAATAGATTCTCATAAATAGGCAAAACTTATCATATCATTCAATAGGCCTAGAGCACTATTACTAATAGTCTTCTCCTTCTTCCCTCTTCTTCCTCTTCTTCCCTCTCCTTTTTCTCCTTCACCTCCTCTTCTCACGGGTTGACCTAGCGAATGAGAACAAAATGTGATATTTGGTTTGTCTCATGGCCTATTTATACTCCCATATTTCTCCTAATTGAAATTAAGTCCTTAATCTTTCAACTATTGCACCACACTTTTATTATTTTCACTTTGGCATACTATCTTCTTGGATTATGCCCTTTATGTCCCATTTGCTCAATTACGCTTTTTACCCTTTCTCTAGTACAACAATTTCGGGTTCATAATTTATCATTTCATATTTTCATCCTTAATAACAACTCCCGAAAATGTCTGATGGCACTTGTGCACATATGCCTACGAGTTATGTCTTTGTACACTCTCTCGGAGACGGCGTTACAAAATCCTCCCAGCAGAACATTTCGGTCTGAAATGAACAAACTAAACTCAGGAAAGAAATTACCTTATTCGAAAATAATTGAGGGTATTGTGGCGCATACGAGCCTCTCTACGGCTCCAATCAGTTACCTCCTCTCATGATTCTTCCATGGACTTTAACGAAAGGAATTGCTCTAAACACCTATTCCTTGTGATCTACTATACCGCAGTGTTTCTCATAAGTAAGTTCTCCTTTAGCATGCTTGGTTGCTTTCTCTCGATACATGTGAAGGATGGGACTATATTCCTTAACATCGACACATGGAATGTATCATGAATCATAATAACTGCGGGGTAACTTTAACTTGTAAGCTATTATTGCACTCACGATCTCATAAGGTTCTATATATCTCGAATAAGCTTGCCTTGTAACACCCAATTATACCACTAATAGTTTATAACATGTTTTGGGTATAATAAGCGTAAAAGGTATATTTATTCGGAATAAAATAAAGATAAAAACAAAGTAGGAATATGCATGAGTTAAATTCTGAATAATAAAAAAGAGAAGATTTGAAAATTTGTATAAAAATATTATAAATTGATTTACCAAATAACCATAGAGTTGGAGGACCAAAGAAAAATAAAAAGGGGATAAGATAAAATAAGGATAAGACCGAAAAGAAATATCTTATTTTGAGGTCTTGAAAGGAGAGCAAATACGGGATGCAAAGGAGAGAAGAAAGGAAGAAGAGAAGAGAGAATCAGAGTATGGAATTACTAGAATTTGAGCATTGGTATGGAATTTGAGTATGGTATGGATACGTTTTTGGGTTGTATGGAAACTATGGGAATTATGGAAGTACAGTTTTGGACTATAAAGTTTAGATACATGGTTAAACCCTCTATCTTGTGTATGGTTTGGGTTTGGGAACTCTAAACTCATTTCTTGTAAGTTGAGTTAAGAGCTTTAAAACCATTATGTGTTTGAGAGGTCTAGTTACAAGTTGAACCCAGAAAATTCCCTATTGTCGATCATGTCTGATGCTGGATCTTAGAAACGGGTTTAGGTCGAGACATCTGAAATTCAGAAGTGCGTCCTTCTAGTAAATTGTAGCCACATCAATTAACTTGATGTTAGGCTTTAATTTCTCAATTTGGACCTCTATAGACAGGTGTGATTCCTTTTACCGGTCAGTCCATTTGGATCTTTGGTCGGGTCGATTCATAGTGGTCAACTAGCCGGACCTTAGAACGGGTTTGAGTCGAGAAATAAAGAGAATTTGGAAGTAAGTCCTTCCAATAAATTGTAAGCCACATCAATGAACTGATGTTGAAGCACTGAATTTCAATTCGGACCCATGTAGACCAAGTTATACAGGTCTTTTACTACGAGCAGTCAATGGGTGGAGGTCGACCATGGTGTCGAATAGAGGTCGGCGGACCTCATGCCGGCGAAGGTCGGCACACTCATGCGTGAGGTCGGCCACACCTCATGCAAGCGAGGTCGAGCGGACCTCATCCTGTAGAGGTCAGCGGACCTCGTCTGAAGAAACTCAACTGCGTCATGCGAGGCTCGACTAGTCATGTAGAGCTTAGCTCGTCTGAAGAGCTCATTTCGTCTGCAAATGAAGTGACTCATTATTCCGATTCAGCTCGTCGATGCGGGTCGGCTCGTCAAGGCCCATTGCTGACCTCGGCGGAGTCATATCTCAGCCGTTTGAACTCGATTTGGGTGTGGACTCTATGGAAAGCCCACATTGAGTGAATCCATCCATATGCGGAAGATATTTAGATGTCAGACCAAGGTGTTAGACTGAGCTCGTCGCCGGTCGCGGCTAGTCGATTCAAGTCGACTCGTCGAGGCGGCTGCGCGACCTCGACGGAAGGTCATATCTCCTTAGTTTGAACGCCGATTTGGGTGTTCTTGGACTCTATCGACCCATTGAGTCAAAGAATCCATCCATATGCCTGAGAAGATATTAGATGTCAGACCGAGGTGTTAGACTCAGCTCGTCACTTGGTCTTGACTCGTCGGTTCGGGTCGACTCGTGAGTGGCCCGCGACCTCAACCCCCGGATGGTCATAACCGTCCCAAACTCGATTCGAGTGTTCTTGGGACTCTATGGAAAGCCCATTGAGTCAAAATTCCATAAATAGATAGCATGATAAGATTAGGAACTCATATTAGTCCCGGAAAACATGAAAAGCAATAGGCTACGTAGGTAGCTATAGTTATTCATATTATGGTCATAAATAACTCATAAGCATACAGGGTAAGCATAGTTATTTATGCATACAATGAGACATGAAAAATGCAAAGTTATGAATAAATGATTGTATATATATATATCACATATATTAGAATGACAACAATTATTCGGGGAATATGAGATATATCTTGAGCATAAAATACACATTAATTATGCACTTAGGAACTGGTAGAGGGGATAGATGGGCATGCCTATTAGGAAAAATAAGTCTGCGACATACAAGTTCGATATCGAGGCCCGTTTGGGTCGATGACATAGATCCCGTTTAGTTACGGTGGCCGAAGGGTCACCACCAACCTCCGGGCCCTGTGGATGGTCCTTTGTCTTGTACGGAGTGATGATACCTCCCGGGTATCATATTCTGCAGAATAGGTCAGCATCTCGTACGATGTTGATACCTTCCAATTTATAATATATCCGCAAGGGCCTCAGGGCTTTATAAATGGTCATTGTCTAACCTGATAATAGCGCCTTCGGGCCCTCATGGACCTTTGTTTCACTTGAGTGAATCGAACATCGGGCCCTCATGGTTTCCTGTCCACTTCTAAGGTTTGTAAGACATGAAACATAAAAGGAAATGACAGGTATATGAAGGAAATGTAGAGAATATATGACATGATATGAAACATAACCTTTGCTATCACGATGATAGTATCGTTAGAACAAGTAAAATCTACAGATGACATAGAAAGTATATGGATGATGATAAGAAATGGAATGGATTTATGATAAGTATATATATGAAATGATAAGAATGCATGCTTGTTAATTGTGTTATATGCATTTGTATAGAAGTGTGGTGACCATAATAGAGGTCATCCATGTGTATTAATTCAGTAGCGTAAAGCAGCACGGGTTTTTCAATCCGTGTAGGTACGAGAAGAGGAGACCGGACCGGGACATCCACATCGGCGGTCAAGGCCACACGGCAATAGGTGCCGCTGGAAGACCTTTAGGTACATTTTGTATATGAAATTTTGTAAACCAATGTAATATTGCCCAGATATTTAGACACTTCCATATATGGAGCTTGTATATATATTTTGTAATCGGCCCCTTTCTGAGAATATAGCTACAAGTTAATTATTTAACATTATATGAATATGCAAAGTGTAAAAGGTTACTTCAAAGTTAAAAAAAAAAGAGTGACCCTCATATGACATCTATCTGAGATTGGCGTCTTATGCTGCTGCTTCACGAATCTCGAAAAAACACCTTTCAAGCGAGAAATCTTGAAAATACTTGGTCACCTATCTCGAATTGCAAGTCTCTGACAGGTTATCCATAACTTTCTGTCTATCTCTTGCTATCTTTAAATTATCACGTTGATTTTCACTTTCTGAAGTGATCTTGCCTTGGTCGGGGGCCTCTTGGTCTTCTCTCCTGACCTCATCCCGGCCTGCTGGAGTCCTACATTTCCTACCATACAATGCGTCAAATGGGGCCATCTCTATACTGGCCTGATAGTTGTTGTTGTAGGCGAACTCCATTAATTATGGCCCAGGTATCAAACTCCCCCTTGAATTCCATTACACAAGTTCTGCATATCCTCTAACGTCTGAATAGTCCTCTCGGTAAGCCATCCGTCGAGGATGGAAATCTTTACATCTTGAAATGTAAGCCCAGTACCTAAAATTTGTTTGCAAACTAGGCCAAAACACGAATGTGAATGCGGGGTCTCGATCTGAAACTATCAAAATTGGAACCCCATGAAGTCTCACTATCTACGTCCACATCTGAGGTGGGCTGACTTTTTCTAAGAATCTTCAACATCGGCCAGCGGAAAATGGTAAACGCCGTCGATCGATCACACTATCACTTACATATAGCATCATGTTGCCTCTAAATTCAGTGGAAGACACGTCAAAAAATCCGCAGTGATCTTCTCCCATTTCCATCTTGGAATGGGAGTAATTGTATCTTCCCAGCGGGCCTCGATGCTCTGCGCTACCACTTCTTGCGAGGTTAGGCACCTAGAAACGAAACTACGCGATCTCTTTCTTCATCCTTCAACCCGGTAAATATTCTTTCAAAAGTCCTACCCACATCTTGATCTTACTGGATGCACCAGCATATGCAGATGAATGTGCTTCTTCCATAATGTCTCTCTTCAGCTCGCCATACTCTGGCACACACATTCTTTGTCCTTTCTTTATCATCTGTCATCTCCGATTTGAAACTCTGCTTTCTTTCCCTTTTTTATCTTTTCCTTAAGCAATCATGCGTGGATCCTGTGGCGCCTGCTAGAATCGATCCACTAGAGGAATCCTAACATGAAACATGGCTAATAAGGCTCACGAATCCTCGACCTCGATATCACCCTAAAGCTCTTAGATGCTGATAGTGGAAGATAGCACGATCTCATAATGAGACAAAGAACTCTCTGATCGCCTACTCGAGGCATCTACTACGACATTAGCTTTCTGGATGGTACTCAACCAGATGCGGTCGTAGTCATGTCGACTCAAGCCATCTTCTTTGCCTCGGGTTTAATCTTTTTTGGGTGAAAATATATTAGGCCTCTTGTGATTTGTAAGATCCTGCAAGAGACACCATATAGTAATGTCTCCATATTTTTTAGGGCAAGCCACATTTGCTCTGAGCTGAGTCGTGTGTGGGAGTGGTCCTAATGCTTCTTTAGGTTTGTCTGAGGCATGTCGTCACCTATCGTGCATCAAAACCATGACCAAGGCCTTGCTGGGCGTCTTATAAACCCTGAGCCATCTCACATTGGGTAAAGCTAGAGCTGGAGTGAAGTGTTATTTTCAACTCCTCGAAACTGTTGTAAGCATCCACCCAGTCATACTTGACATCTTTCCTTGTCGGGGCTTTGTCGGTCATTTGCTATCTTGGGAGACCCCTTAACAAACTTCCTGTAATACCCTACTAAATCAAGGAAGCTTCTGACCTCTGACACATTCTTTGGTGGTTTCCAATTTACCACAACTTCTATTTTTTGGGGATCCACACTCACCCCCTCGGTTGAGATCACATGACCTAGGAATGCCACCCTGTCATGCCAAAACTGACACTTGCTCAACTTGGCATATAACTGTCACTCCCTTAGGGTCTGCTTGACCTGATCTTCGGGTTCTCTGGATATTTATCTAAACTACTTGAATACACTAGGATATCATCGATAAAACTATGGCGAACCTATCAAATACGGTTGGAATACAGTTCATCAAATCCATATGTGCGGAGCATTAGTGAATAAATGGCATCACGAGAAACTCCGTAATGCCCGCTAGTGTGTCACGAGATGCGATCTTGGGTACACTTCATCTCTCCTGCACCTCAATTGATGATACCCAGGACCTCCAAGTCTATCTTGGAGTATACTCGAGACCCTTGGAGTTGATCGAATAACTCATCGATCCTAGGGAGTGAATACTGATTGCGAATGGTAGCTGTTCAATTGCACGTAATCTATACCTGGCCATGAGCTCCCGTGCTCTTTTTCACAGAGAGAACTTGGGCTCCCCATGGGGATGCTCGGTCGAATGGGAATCCCTTACTCAACAATTCTTCTAGCGGGCCTTAAGCTCCCTCGACTCTCACAGGGAGCCATCCTATAAGGAGGGAATGGAAATGGAGAACCGGTCCACGGGATCAAATCAATGGTGAACTCCTGCTATAATAACTTTCACGGAGGTAATCTGCGATATCATCGAACACATCCCCAGGAACTCTCTAACAAATTTGGAATCTCATCTACCATAATCCCTCGTTCCTTGTCTCCACCCACGTAAGTTTAGATAACCACATGACCACTTATACGGCGATGCTTTGCTTGTGCCATGGCGGAGATCATATTGGAAGATAACTCTCTGCGTATTCCCTTAAACTTTACCTCAAATTTCCCTGGCCTATGAAACTTTACTTCCTTTTTATAACAATCTAATGTGGCTCTATGGCGAGACGGTGATCCGTCTGAGAACCACATCGAGTCCTCGTATCTAAGGCTCTGAATCCGTGGGAACTCCTGTCCCTGATTAGGAGCTCTACTATCTTTGATTACTGCGTACGAGAATAGCAGTTTCGGTGGAGGGAAACTCTCATCACGACCACTCTAATGGTGGGTCTCTATGCAGGAAGCGATCTAAGAATGGCTTAGATGCGAATGAATGAGTGGCTCCACAGGTCCGCACTAATGTATATCATCATGATCAAGGATAGAAATATCTAGGTGACCACGTGCTGGATGCATACGCATCTTCTTTTTTTTGAGTCCACGACATAAACTTTGGCTTGAGTGCGGGCCTGCTGTGCGTATCCACAAGGGCCTTACCTCTTGCCTCACCATGAGCGCCTCTACTGTAATTTGTCTTATCCTCTACTTGGAAACCTCTCCTGAAGACTTAAAGTCTTTCGTCTTTGGTCTTTGGGGTAGGCCAGGGTGACTGCGGTGTCTCTACGCGATCAGCGGGGGCCGCTCCCTAATGAAATGACCTTCTGGCCCGCAGTGGAAGCACCACAGTACTATATCTCTTACACACTCCCCATGGTGTCGCCTCGAGCACATCGACGGGGTGAAGGAATCTGCAGGTGCCCGCTGTATTTGGGGGCCTCAGCGATCCACGACTGAGATAGCTCCTCGACCTGCTGGGCCTCTATAGCCTCTACCCTTGTTTCTCTTTTTGTTGTGCTATCCAGGCTACGGTTGGAGGTGCAGTGCCTCTCTTGCTCACCGCCTACTCACGATGCATAGGCGCCAGTGCTTTGCTCCAACTCTCAGGCTGGCCTGACTAAGTCCCCAAATCTATTATGAGAAACCACCGATAAATGCACTCTGATTCGGTCTTTGTAATCACCTTCAAAACCTTACACACTTCATGACTTCATCGGCTTGAATATATGGAACCAATGCGACTAGTTTTGAGAACTAACATAAATGATGCGATCTTGGCATGTTCTTTGTTCTAATCGCGAAGAACTCCTCCAATCTTTGAATCCTTGTGACTCTGAGGAAAGAATCATCCCAGTGAACTCTTGCTAAAATTAGTCCCATGTTATTCCATCGGGTTCCTCACATCCGGCATCCCGCTGATCCTTAGCCTGTCTTCCAACGAAAACTAGAAAACAAGGCTCTCTGCTCATCGTACAGCCCGTAACTCTTTGTAAACCTTGTTTACTCGGTCTAGCCATAACGAGTTGCCTGGATCACCTTTGCCGTCATGGCTTGGCGCCCGGCTGCTCATACTCTCTCCTATCGACCTCGAGTTCTTGATAACCTCTCTAGGCGGCGGTGGAGGCTGCGACTGCTGATGGTCGCTATGGCCTATATCTTGTCGTGCCACTGCTCTGCCGTAAACAAACCTAGCACTTGGGCTCCTTCGGGTGGCGGATGGATCCGGCTGACTTGCTGCGGAGGTGATTCATAGAATGGAGTGAAGTATAGGGTGTAACTCGTCTGAAAGTCTGACCTCTACGGTGGGAATCCCGGGTGGCGCTCATCCAGAAAAACATCCTCGTACTCACAAACTACTCGAGGTAGATCTAGAGTCCAGAGTCTCATCGTCCTCAATTAAGACTTGCTAGCCAACTACGCTAAGCATCACATTTTGGACTCGTGCACTGCGGGGCAAAATAAATGCTTGTCCCCCTGCGTATGCTATCGTCGGTAGTACCAAGATGTCACAGGCTTTGAAAGAACATGCGGTGGAATGGGATGAAGAAAGTCGCGAGTTTCGTTTAGGTGCTGTTTGTCGGCGGTGGAGCGAGCATCGAAGGCCGCGGGAAGATCTGATTCTCCCTATTCTAGTATGGAAATGGGAGAAGATCACTTTATGGATTTTTGTGGCCAGTGCTTACCGGACTCGGAAATGACATGATGTTATATGGGTGATAGTAGATCGATTGACGAAGTCTGCTCATTTTCTGCCAGTTAATGTTGAAGATTCTTTAGAAAAGTTGGCCTAATTGTATGTGGACGAGATAGTGAGACTTCATGGGGTTCCAGTTTCGATAGTTTTAGATCGAGACCTCAGATTCGCATCCAGGTTTTGGCCTAGTTTGCAAACAACTTTGAGTACTACTTTATGTTGCCTGACATTTCATCCTCGGTTAAATGGTCGGTCGAGAGAGGACTATTCGGGCGTTAGAGGATATCTTTGAGAAACTTGTGTGATGGAATTCGAGGAGTTGGGATACTCATTTGGCACTAATGGAGTTACGCTGCGACAACGGCTATCGAGGCCGGAGTATAGAGATGGCCCCGAATTTGAGAACCTTGTATGGTAAAAATGTAGGACTCCGGTGTCTTGGGATGAAGGTTAGTGAAGACTACTATGCCTGAGCCCAGTACAAATCACTTTAGAAGTAGAGATTGTTCGTGATAACTTGAAAATAGCAAGAGATAGACAGAAAAGTTATGCGGACAACCGTCGTAGAGACTTGCAATTCGAGATAGGAGACTAGGTGTTTTTGAAGATTTCCCCTTGGAAAAGTGTTTTGAGATTTGGAAAGAGAGAGGCAAGAAGCAGTCAGGGGTATATGGGACCTTATGAAGGATTGTGAGCAAGGTGGGGCTGATGGCTTATAAGTTGAAGTTACCCCCAGAGTTATCAAGGATTCATGATACATTCTATGTGTCGATGTTAAGGAAGTATATTCCAGATCCTTCACATGTGTTAAGAGAGCAACCAGTGCAGCTAAAAGTAGGGCAGACCCCATGGGAAACACATGCGGATTGTAGATGCGCAAGGAGCAGTGTTGAGAATTAAGGTAATTCCTTTAGTTAAAGTCACATGGAAGAATCACGAGAGGGAGCGACTACTTGGGAACGGAGAGGCTGAATCTTGCCGTCAGTATCCTGAATTATTTTCTGAATAAGGTACATTCCTTTCCTTTGAATTTAGATTTTTCATTTCGAGGACGAAATGTTCTAAGAGAGGAGGATTTGCGCCAGATCCAGAAGGTGTACGATGCATTAACAGCGGGGCTTGTGAATGAGCAACTAAGTGTCATTGTAATATTTTTGGGAGTTGTGGTTCAGGACAAAATTGTGGAATGATAATTTATGGAACCGAATTTGTATTAGAATAAGGGTTAAAATCGTAATTGATCAAATGGGACATAAAGGGCATAATCAAAGAAGATAGTATGCAGAATTGAAATAAAACAAGTTGATTTGCAATATTAAAGTGCTTGAGGACTTAATTGCAATTAAGGTAAATATGAGACTATAAAAGGAGAGGAGACAAACAAAATGTCTCATTTTGTTCTCATTTGGCTAGGGCAACCCATAGGAGAGGAGAAGAAGGGAGAAAAGAAGAGGAAGAGGAGGAAGAAGAGGAAGAAGAAGAAGGAGAAGGAGAAAAAGGTATGTTTTCATTTTGGAATCATGTGTCCTTTGGATTTCTAGGATTTGGTATGGAGATTAGTGACTCCTTGTGCTAGGGTTTGTGAGAGGATCACATTAACCCTAGGATTCTTGAAGTTTTGTGGTTAAAACCCTAATTAGAAAAAAATAAACATGAAATCCATCATATTTATATGATTTTGTAGGAATTGGTGGACCTAGGGTTGAATTCATAGGATTTTCACCTAGGGTTTGGTTATATGAGGTTCTAAATCACCAATTCAAGTGTTATAGAGTGGCTTTGGATGAATTCCTTGTTGATTCTTGAGGTATTATGGAATATAGAAGTTGTATGAAGAGAAATGGTACCAAAAGAGGGAAAAAGAAGCAATTATGGAGCAAGATTCGAAGTGATCTTAGGTACCAAAAGCGAGCGTCTGGGGTACCGCAGCGAGAGCTTTCCAATCGTGCCGGTACCGATACAAGCGGTACCGGTGCCACCCAACAGAACCAAATCGGTACCGGTACCGATCAAAGTGGTACCGGTACCGCAGTGCCCAAAATGCCCAGATTGTTGTATTTTCGCATATTTAAGCCTAAATTCACACACCAATTGTATAGGAACCTTACTAAATGATTAAGAGAGGTTCAAATAAGATTGGAACTCGATGAAAAACGTAGCGTACCTCGCCGCCTCGGCGATATTCGTCGAGTGTGAATAAGTGCTATGAAGTACGTTAAGTTTATACGTTATACATAGGCGATTAATGTGTTCGCTCTATTCGTTTGAGTATGTAGGCTAAAAGCAAAGGCGGGAAAATTGTGGAATCGTGCTCGAGTTTAGTAAGCAGAAAAGGTGAGTGTTCTAAACCTATTTTTCAAATACTAGTGTATTATTATAAACTGTTTTACGCTGGTATTTAATTGTAAGACCCGAGAAAATCCAATTTTCTCAAAAATGGCAAAATCATAATTTCGGTCAAAAATCCGAAATTTATTCTCTGGATCTCGGATGATGAAACAAATTTCACCGTTGGAATCTTCTTGCAAAATCTAGCTACCACGTGTTCAATTTCGTGAATTAGAGACGGTTAAGGAATTTCCGCGTTTTTCGAGCCTGCGTATCGGGTGCCTTAAAACAATATTTGAAGTGACAAAAGTCACATATAACATGTACTCATGTGATATAAGTTGTAATTAGAGAAATGATGGAAATGGATGCGAGATGGGTACGGTATCGAAAATCCAAAAGGGAATGGAAGGCATTTTGGGATTTCTTAATGAATAAGACAAAAGCAAACAAATGATGTTGTCTCCTACCTTAAGAGACCAAAGAAAGCGTAGAGAGGGGATCGTGGGGTCTTCGGAATGGAGTTTTGATTTTTTAGAGAGGAAGGACCTCCTTATCTCTAGATTTCGGGGGTAGGCCGTCGAATTTGTCGGGATAAGAAGGAAAGTCGCTCTACGCATCGAGGCCTACGCGTGGGCTCTGGTTTTGAGGAGTTTCGACAAAATCATGGAATATAATTGTTTGTATAGGCCGTTGGAGATGAAATTGTGATTTGCTCAATTATATGGAATATAATTGTGTGTATGGGCCATTGGAGATGAGATTGTGTTTAGTTCAAGTGAGCTAATTTGGGTGATTGTTGATGTTGAATTACATGTGGTGTAATTGTAGAATTGAGAATATATACATATTGGGTATATTGGTATAAAATGTGTTGAAATATAAATGGCTTGATTTGTGTGGAAATGGATAGGTTAATGCATGAACTTCTTGTATTAATATGATATCCACGATTATATGGAATATAATTGTGTGTATGAAACCGTGGAGATGAAATTGTGATTTGCTCAATTATATGGAATATAATTGTGTGTATGCTTAGATTGGAGATGAGATTGTGTTTAGCTCAAGTGAGCTAATTTGGGTGATGGTTGATATGTTGAATTACATGTGGTGTTATTGTAGATTTGAGAATATATGCATATTGATATATTTGTTGAAAATGATTGAAATGACATAATGCATTTCATATGCACTGGGATAGCCTAGAAATTAGGTGAGTGCATGACATGAAAAGTGAAGAAAACGAACGTTTTAAAGGAATTTCACGGGGATGAATTTTGAATGGGGTTGGGAGACGGTCTAATAGATCATTCGGATGAGGACCATGGTATTTCGGAAGGTTTCTCCCGACACATGCGCCTTGGAGGAGTAGTCAATATTTTAGATGCTTAGGTAGTATAGTTTCGAAAACAACAAGAATTGTTTTGAAAAGATGTTTCTCATACATGGCTTAGGCAAGTGTGAAGTCGGGTGAGGGACTCGGTGATGGGTTGGTCATTTAGACATTCAAGTAGGATCACGAATTTGCTTGAATGTGTGTTTACTACAGGCATTGCATATGCACACTTAGGTGGAGTAACCCATAGGGTGATTCCCTTCTTGGCGATAGCTCACCGTCGGGGATATTATTTTTCGGTACGGGCGCTCGAGACGGCTCTTCTTAGAGACCGATTTTGAAGAAAGCTAGGGTTGTGGCTTTGGTTTTTAGTTGGATCGTGTATTAGAATGTTTTAAACTTTTAATATATGTTGTATAAGAGTAAATTATTAACTCTTGAAACTATGGTATATAGTTGGGATTATTTGGATGAGCATTGGTTTATGGGCCCAAGTGGCCGTTTTCATTCATATATATGTTATATTGGATTTCTTGGGACAGGTTTGTATATGGGTAGAGAGCTCCCAGTGCAGAAAGGAGGGCTACGCTTGCGTTTTCGTGGATGTTAGGTCACGACATTCCGCAGTGTTTCGCAGGTTGTGGGTAGTCAGCCAGACTACCCCGATTTTGGGCGTCACATTAATGGTTTTGATGGTAAACCATATTTGAAAAGCAAGCAAATGGTTTGATTTAAACCATAATTGAAAAGCAAGCAATGAGTTTAGCAGCGAAGCAAATGGTTTTGAATTATCAAACCATATTTAAAGCAACGATGGTTTTGGTGTTAAACCATGTTTGAGCAAGCAAGCGAAGCAAGGAAGAATATTTTGAAAGCAGGTCTAACTTCGTCCTAGTCTTAAGCAAGCATACGGTCGGGAGGTATTAGGTACTGCGGTGGTGTTAGGATATCATTCATGCATTTTTAGATTTGCTGGTCGGCAAACTTAGGTCATGCGTCATGGCATTGAAAGGGAGGCGTGCGTGCGAGGAGTATATAGGGTTAACACGTTAACTAAATTATGGTGATGAAAGAAGACCCGAGGTCAATTCCGCCCCATATTCTGAGAAAAGGTGGAGTGAAGTGTGCGAGGCCCTTCCGCTAGGTGAGCGGACAATGAGTCCGGCCACAGCCTGATCCGATACCCAGGCTCAGTGACCACTGGGGTACAGTCAGCGAGGAAAGGCCTCCAGTGGTTGATGATTTATAAGCATGTTTATACAATTTTGAAAAATCAACCCTTTGGTGCCTGGTGAGCCAGGCTCCGTGTTTGTTTGTGGCTTGATTGGCCAGTCAGAGTGGTGATTTTAAAGCGGCTCCGGTTGACTGAGACTCGGTTTTATTTTTTAAAGCATGCGGTTGAGCCAGGAGCTTCCATGTTTATAAAAAGTTTTATAAACTTTAAGCAGAATTTGAGAAAGAGTTTTATAAACTTTTAAAGCAAGAGATTTGAAAAATTTGAGGCTTTTAAGCGAAAGCAAAGCAAAGTAAGCAAGCCGAGGCTTACGGAAAATATCTTGTAAAGAAAGTTTTACATTTTGAGATATTTTCAAAAAGAAAAGCATTTTATAAAGCATCAAGCTTCTGCAGGCTCGTTTAGCTCATTTTGTGTTTAAAAACTATTTTCCAGTATGAAACGCGACCGGTTATTTGGGCTTGATTAGGATTCTATTGACTTTAGAATCAATGCTGTTATTAATAATATTATGTAAGGAAATACTTTGAAAGGGTATAATGGAGCATATGTATGTACATAGTATAGTTTTGTAAAAATGTATTGAGCCTGAGGCTCTATTGAAAGAATATTGTTGGTTGTCATATTTAGGAAAGTGTAAATTTGTGTATACAGGATTTGGAATATGTCCTTATTGCAGCCGACAAGCTGTCGAGATTTTTATCAAATCATAAGTTGTACCTTATTGCAGCTGGTATGCTGCCGAGATTTGCAAAATCTTAAGTGGAGAAAAGGAAAAAATTTTATAGGAGTTTTTAGCAAGCAATACAGCTTCGCTTCACAGGAATTTCTAGTCGTTAGAGGTAGCAATTTGAGGATTTACGTGAATTGGTAAATACAATTCTTGCTAGTAGGGGGTGGGGGTGTGTTATAAAGAAGATACTGAAGATATTTTAGGACCAGAAGTTCCTTACTTGAGTGCCATTGGAGCATTACTTTATCTCGAAAATTGCACCAGGCCTGATATTGCATTTTCAATAAACTTGCTATCAAGGTTTAGTGCTTCTCCTACAAGAAGGCATTGGAATGACATTAAGCATATTTTTCGGTATCTTAAGGGTTTACAATATCTTGGTTTTACTTTATCTGAGAAATCAAGATATGACATTGGTGGAGCTACTTAGATCTTTGTGATATGAGTCCCCATAATGCAGGTCTAGTATGGATTATGTTTTCTCACATGGTGATGCTTCTTGATTTCATGATGCAGTAAACGGACTATGATTACCACTTCTTGACGGCTTCCAAGATTATAGCGTTATGAGGCTTCACGAGGAATGTGTATGGTTACAACCATTGATACAACATATTCGGTAGTTCGTATGTATTACGATAAGTGATATATCCCCATTCCTTCTGAGGATAATACAGTCACGTTCTCTACCTGCAAGTGGAGTTTGTGAAACTCCAAGATTTTGGTACCCACGCGTAGCTCTCGATTCGTGGATCGACTTTTCTTCTCGGACCATCGAGCTTTGACCGTCGGAACGTCGAGAAAATCCCCTTTTTCTTTTCCTCCTCCCCTCCTCTCCTTTTTCTGTCAGATTTCCTCCTCTTTCTCCCTTTGGCCTTCTCTTTTCCCTTCATTCTTATCTACCGAATTTGATCCCAAAAGTGTGGGAAGTTTCCCCCCACTTTCCTAACTTACCACTTGTCTCATTCCTATTTTTTCCTTAATTACTTTTCTTATTTTCTTGTTTTATCTTTCCCATTATTTCCTCCACTTGAGACTTGGAAAAATATGAGCCATTCACACAAGTGCACCACATGTCATGCCATGTGTCACTCCCCTAAGGTGCCAAGTGGCATCCACAAGATCATGCCATGTGTCACCCGACACTCAATGCCTCGAAAAATGTGAAATTTCTCTTTGTCTAGAATCGGAATTAAATTCGGCCAGTTAATTAGATTTCGAGAAGAATTTCGCGATTGATCCATTGTCATCATTCGAGATCTAAAAAATTTCCGGTTTCCAACCGAAATTACCGTTTTACCATTTTTTAGAAAAATTGATTTTTTCTTGGGTTTTACACGACACCTTTAGAAGATTTTAATATGGATCGACTACAGTCAGTCAACATGTGGTTTTTCTTTTCTTTGCTGATAATGCATTAGTCAACCTCCAATATTGAAGTGTTCTCCTTGTTGTGGACAATAAATAGCTACGCTAGTTGTTGTTGGTGCATCATGATTTACCATAAGTACTATATGTAAATATATACTAATGTACTTTTAAAGATAATTACTCTGATACAAACAAAGAGATTGTCACCCAATGGACACTCTAAATCAAATAAATAAATAAATTATTTGTTTTTATAAAAATTTAATTTATTGAAATAAATTGAATAATCACATCTATTTATACTAATAATAATCACATATAATTCATATGTAATAATTAAATTCTAAAATTTATAATTTTCATATGTTGGAATTTGGATCTACTTTTATATTCTTATAGTTTTTTTATAGAATATGACTATCCCATCCTAAGCCACCCCCACCCTTATTTATTTTAAACTCTTAAGTATTATGTGTGAATTCATAATAACAATATATAAAAATATATATTTATATATAATAATTAATCATCTAATAAATAAATAAATCTTAAAATTTAGCAAATAATATTTTATAAATTTATTTTATTTTTAAAAATAACTCTTATCGATTGATTTTAACAAGAATTTAGTATTAACTTACTAATTTAAAATAGATTAATTTTTAATACAAAAATACATTCATCTATAATAATTAATATTATAATAGAAAAGTAAATTCTAAAATTTTACTAATGTTGCATATATAATTTATTTTCTTTTGTATTTATAAATATGGATCTAGTTTTATATTTTTAAAATTTTTATAGAATATTAAAATAAATTTCTAAAAATAAAAATAAAAATGTTACCTGAATAGTAAAAATTATCATATTAACATTACTTTACTTATATATATATATATATATATATATATATATATATATATAAATGTTAATATCTAAAATTACTTTATTTTAAAGAAGATAGCAAAAAAGTACCATAATAGATAATATTAATATTTTTTTTCAGAAGATAATATTGAATTTATTTACCTGAAAATAACAATATAAATATTTAAAGAGGCTATAATTATAAATGTTAGAGTTATTTGGGACATTATTGTGATTATTACATTTTTACAAAACGACTATTAAATCATTTGTCAAAAATATAAAAATAACAATATAAATATTTTTAATATATAACTCTTAGCTATCTTCAAAGATTTTTAAATTAAATAATGGTAAAAATTATCATTGCTAATTTTTTGTTGAATGAAACGAAAGTTATATTAATATTTTTTATTTTATTTCTATTTATAAATAAATAAAAATGAGCTCTTTTTATATTTTTTTAAATTTTTATATTTTTTATTTATATTTAATATTCTATAAAATTTTTAAAAATACTAGTAAATATCTTATTTTACGTGAAATAATATAATAAATAAGTAAATTTATGATTTTATTTTTTTATAAATTGAAAACTAATTAGAAGTGATTACATTTTTAATTACATATAAAATCAAATTTAAAAAATGATTTGGATGAGCCCATCATGCCTAGTTTAAGTGGTAGAGGTAAAGCGTACACTATTTTAAATAGTTAAAGGCCATAGGGAGGGTTCGAATTTGGCGCCACTGACATTAAATTTCCAATAAAATTAAAAATTCCAAAACCAAAAATAGAACCAACCGAATCAAAACTAATCTGAATTAACAAATTTGTGGTTTGGAGAGAGAAAATTATGAAAAAATAAAAATGGAAAAAAATCTGGTGTTAATATGGAAGAGAACTAGAATGAATTGTAACCGCAAATCAGGCTAAAAAGTGGAATTAGATCTATATTAATCCTTAAAGAAACAGTCAATGAAATTGGCTTGCAAGTAGATAAATTTAGGACATCAAAAAATTCAAAAAATTCGACTAAACACAATTTCTTGGGTTTAGCCTTTTAGGACATCAAAATCCCAATTCATTTATTTAAATTTCTTTCCATTATCATCCCATTTAAAAAATTAGGTGGGTTTGTCGTGAATAGGAAATTCCCATACCTACATACCTACATCGTTTAGCTTTTATTTGTATTTGCATTTATTTTTAAATTTTGTTTTTACTTTTTATTATATTAAAATTAATAGATCTTATAAATAAATGAAATACTATAATTTTTTATATTTTATTTTATTAAAAATAAATTTTTATCATTATTAAATATTGAAATAAAAATAATAATTTTAAAACATTTTTTATATAATTGAGGTAAAGTTAGACTAAACAATACTGGATTAATCTCAAACTTCCTAAAAAACTGATTATAGTACATCCCGTGACAAGGATGTGAGAAAAAACTTGAAAAAACTTGTCTTGTTACTATCCCTATCTTATGATAAAAAAAAAAAAAACATATCTTGTTGTTATCCCTATCTTAATACCACCAAAAGATTTATTTGACCATGATTGATTATTTAAAAAAAATACTTTTGCTGCAAATACATGAAAGAAAAATACTGAGTAAGTAGATAAATTTGCTCAGTCCAGCATAGTTACTTTAGAAGTTGTGTCCATACATGAGAGGCGTTTCCCATGAAAAAAGAAACGCCTAATTCCCAGATACGTGGGATTTGCTGTTTGATATTTGATTTGATATTGCCATCCGTTTCCCTCCTTAGTTATTGTCAAAGATTTGATATTTGATGTTTTATTTTTAGTGATTTCTTATATATTTCTTCCACAGTTCCACAGTTCCAAAGAGACACGAAATAAAGAAATAAAGAAAGAGAGAGAGAAATGAATCACACGCCAGCCCAGTCCATGGAGATTTCCAACGGTTAAGCTGCCAGCACAGTCCATGGAGATTTCTAGTAAAACAAACGACATTCGAGAGATGTGAGCTGAAAAAGTAATGGACAAATGGTAATACTAAATATTATTCATCTCTCTTTCCATTTCGTTGTCCTCAATCTTCATCTCTCCATACATTTGTCCCCAATTCTTCTTCACTTTATTGCTCAATTTTATTTATTTATTCATTTTTTTGTTGTTTTAATTTTAGTTTTTTTTGTTGTTATGAATTTTTGTGGTGTGGTGCTCATGCTGGTATACTTGTGCGAGCAGTTGCATTGATTTCTTCTGTACCAATTGCATTGATTTCTTCTATGCCGACCTTTGCTCTACCAGTCTCTGGAACTGAGAGAGCTCATGGAAACTATTTTCTTTTACCATCATGATTCTCAGTATCTTGTATAGCTTTTCTTTTACTCGTAATCTATTGTAAGTCCGTTTTCTTTTTAAATTTCACAATCTATGGGATTATATTTCCTTATTATCTCTATGGATATTATTTCAGTTTCAGCCTCCAACGGCAATCCACTTTGTTTGTTTTGGCCTTTGGGAAACGTGTGCCCTAGATAGAAATGAGAGAAGACAAGTAGGGATAGTGCACGGGTGTATACGCCTATGTAATTATTCTCTTTGAATCTCTCTGTTTTGTTTGGATACAAGAAATCACTTTCTTTGTTATGTTGTAACTTATAATTAAGAAAAAAACACAAGCGGGTGAAGTTGGAGAAGGAAAACTAAATGAAGAATTGATTAGTTAAATTAAATAAAAATTTTATTCTCTTTATAACACACAAAGATCCTCTGATACCACACACCCAAATGGTCACTGTTCACCAGAAACAGGCATCTACATAGTACATGCACATATTGATGATTTCCAGGCTTTAAGCTCCCTCTCTCTCTCTTTCTCTCTTTTTTTGGTAAGAAAAAGAAAATATCTCTCTTTCTCTCTCTTTGTTCTTTGGTAAGAAAAATAAAAACCAAGAGATTGGATTCTTGCAAAAACGATTTGAAAGCGACCCACAATGGGATGTCTTCCTGCTGCTGAGTGTGACATGGGCGTAAGCTGTAGGGCAAAAATGGCTTTCATTGTTTTGTGTTTTTGTTTTACTCAAAATGACTTCATTTTTTATTTTAGCAAATGACTTCATTTTGATTACCCCGATATAAGGATTATTTATTTTAAGCTCAATTTTGATGGACCTAGAAGGGAAGCAATGGACATATTCGGGGATATGTTCAATTGAAGTGAGGACCTAGTAATGAAAACCCACGATTTGATTAAAAAATACCTTTCGAATAAATTTTAGAAATTTAACTTTTCATCCATTTTGACTTCATTTAAAAAAAATATATCCTCAATATTTTCTTGTAAAATAAGGCTTTCTTTTCAAAGAAATATATATATATATATATATATATATATATAAATACGTGAAATAGCAAAGGACATTTGTCCACAATGAGTCATTCGCTAAGCAAAAAACATGGAAGGTCTTTACAAATTTAAAGTTATTTGAGTTCTTCTAACCAAAAATTTTAAACAAAACCAATTCCTTGAAATTACGAGATGATAGCAAGCTTGTTTTGGAATAGGTTAAGTTAGCTTATACAATTAATGTTGGAATATTATATGATATATTATATTAATAATTTCTTCCTTTTATAGATGTTTGATTTCTTAAAAATAGAAATTTACAGGTGAGAACAAATAATTTTATTTACTTAATGGTTTGAAATAATATTATATATTTAAATTTTTGCTGAAATGAAGTATCCTTGAAAAAATTATGTATGAGGGATACATTATATATATAAAAGGTATCTTATATATATAAACCTTGCCAAAAAATTAAGGAGTTCTGAGTTTAATATTTTTAGGCTAATCTTTATCTTGAGTACATTTTTGTAAGGATATTTGGTTATTTACTATTTAATATAGGTTAATTATTTCATATTAGGTTATGTGAAAGATAAGTGAAGCATAGGATATTTATTTTGAACTCATTATGCTTTTCTTCTTGTACACTTGTAATTAGGAAATGAGCAATATGGGAGGTGCTCCATCTTTAGTTGGGAGGAAATGCACAATATGGGAGGTGTTTCATCTTTAGTTGAGATACTTTGTGTTTCACCAACCAATGTTTTAAAAATCGGTTAAAATAGTTGATCAGTGTTGACTAGTGATGTCAGTCCGTTATGAGTTTGACCATCGGTTTGGCCCAAAAACTATGAACCGGTAATTTTTTCATTTTAGTCACCGATTAGGTTTTAAAACATTGTTCATAGCCCAATATTACCTTTAGGATTGGGTCCTCTTTGTAGGGTTTGACTTCTGAAAGACTAAATAGATCTAAAATGGAAAGACCCCACCCTACTGCCTACTTGAACCATCAAATAATTCTCTAGATCTCGAATGACAAAACGGACTGTGCTGTTGGATTCGTCTCGCGAAATCCAGTGACCCAAAAAGTTTCGTTGAATTCTGAAACAGTCGGAATATTTTTATAATTTTATGGGTGATAAGTTGCCAATGACTCTAGGGACGAGATTTTTATGAAAATCTCGGAAGTTAAGAAATAGCTTGAGCTAAGTTCATTTAAAATAAATTGAACTAAAAAGAAATAAATTGTTTGAGCGACGGACCGAATGAGAGATAGGCCACATGGCGCAATGTGAGCCATGTATCCAAAATTAAAAGAAAAAATAAAAAAAAGGAAAAGAAAAGATAAAATTGAGAAAGGAAAATGAGCAGACATATTGTGAAACCTGAGAAAATCTAATTTTCGAAAAATGGTAAACGGTAATTTCGGTCAAAACCCAAGAATTTTCTAGATCTCGGATGACGAGACGGATTTCACTATTGGAATCGTCTCGCGAAGTCTAGCTAACACGTCGAATTTCGTCGAATTTCGAGATAGTCAAAATTTTATGTTTTTCGAGGCACCGGGTGTCGGGTGCCGTAAAACGGGTTTGAGAGACATGTGATGTGACAAAAGTCACCTACTACATATACCCATGTGACACATGTTACATGATTAGTTAGATGATGGAGATGAATGGCTTAGATTAAGCCATGTGTCAAAAATCAAATAGTTAAATGAGGGGACACAAGTGGAATTAATGAAAAGTTTAAATGAGTATAAGACAAAAGAACAAATAGTCTTCTTCTTCATTTTTGAGACACAAATCGGTAGAAACGTGCATTGGGTGGCTGGTTTGAGTTTTTAGAGAGAGAGAGAGTGGCGTCTCTCGTTTCCATCGTTGAGCCTTCGGTTCTCGAAGGAGACGAAAAATATAAAGTCGATTTCTGGCGGTGAGGGCTACACGTGGACACCGATTTAGTGGAGTTCCGACAACTCCAAGAGGTAGGGGTCTTCTCCTACTTGTGTTATTCTTTGGCTAAGAGCCATGTATGGTTAGGGATATTCTGAGGCTTGAATTAGCTATGTTTGCGGTCTGAAAATACTTGAACCGAGCGAGAAGATCCCTAGTGTGGCCGTGAACAGTGTCGAACCTAGGGTTTCACTTTCACGTGTATTGTTGTGTGTTTTGGGTGATTCAAAATGAATTACTTGATTGATTCGAGTAGCCACATTGTGAGCTAATTTTGGTGTTAATGGTTACCAAATTGAATGACATGGTTATGTAGGTCAAATATGTTATTATATATATGTTTATAATAGCATGAATTATGTCGAGTTGTGTGAAATTAATATGTTAATGCATGTGATTAAATGTGTTAACATGATGTGGAATTATATAAAAATATAATTGTGTGTAAGCCAATTATAAATGAATTATCAAATTATTAGTGAGCTAATTTTGATGTTATTGATGTGAATTAAATAACTTATGTGGCATATATAATTTTGTTAATATATGTGTAAGTGATATATTGGCATGTGGTTTGAGAATGGTATAGGCGGCACCATATGCCTTGCAGGAGAACCTAAATTAGGTTTGAGTGCACAACATGGAAGAGAAATAAAAATGATGTTTTCTTGCGTTAGCTTAGGCATCTTGAGGGGTAGTGATGACTAAGACAGGATTGGGTAAATGTAGACATTCAAGTAGGATCATGTATTGTAGTGTTGTTTGTGTTAGAATCATTTGTGTACTTAGGTGGGAATAACTCTGAAATTCCACTGCGGGCATTGCCTGTCGAAGAACCAGCACCAGAGTCTACGAGGTCAGTGCTCCGTTTATTTTCCGTTCTTGCGCCACGTGTTGTCCCTCCACGATACGTGTAACATATCGTCGCGTGCGTGCTTTCGACCCGAGTGTGTCGCTGCGTAGCGTACTCGGGTAAACATATATTAGTTGTGCGATGCGACCCGGTACGCCCTCTGATGGTCGCGTGCGTTAGTGGAATAGTGACTCACCAATCCGGAACCTAAATTTTATTTTGTGGTTCCTGAACCCAGCTTGATCCCGAACATTTACCATATAGGTCCTGGCATTTTGGGCCAGAAGTATCTAGGTCGCCAGCGGCCCCAACCATGCGACCGTGGCTGCCTCATCTTTCCAGATGATCTTCTGCACCAACGTTCAGCTCCCAGTTTGGTCCTGCGTTCTGTGGTGGAGATGAACTTTTTGCGCTCAGACGAATGTCGCGGTGCGGATCTGGAAAACTAGAAAGAATGAGGGCTTCTCTCTCCTCTTCTCTTCCTCTCCCTTTTCTCTCTCTCTCTCTCTCTCTCTCTCTCTCTCTCTCTCTATCTCTTTTTCCCTTTTTCCTCCTCTGCAGGTTTATCGACATGCTTAAGTGGGATGTCCTCATGCCATGTGTCACCCCCTCGTTCTCTTCAGATTTCCATATCCACTTATCCTAAACTTTGGTTCCATCCCTTTTGGTGGTGACACATGGGTCATCCTATTATGGACTTTTGACTTTTCCACATCCGCAAACACATGACTCAATGTGAGCCTCAAACAAGTGCCCGAGTGTCAAGTCTTTCGTCTCTCGGTGCCTCAAAAAAGCGTGAAATTCGGAGCTATCTCGAGATTCGATGAGGTAACTAGATTTGAATCTAATTCAACGGTGAAGTCAGTTTCATTATCGAGATCGAAAAATTTGAATTTTTCCATGAAATTCACCGTTTACTACTTTTCATAAAATTTTGAATTTTCTTGGTTTTTACAACCTATACCTGATGTTGTGTCCCATTTATCGGGATTCATATTTTCACAAAATGGGCGAGTCTCATTGTTAGAGGCTCTACCCGATAAACAACTGTAATATCTATGATATCGAGTCTCAGCGAGGTAGTAATGGCCACATAGGGTCCCGTCTATCCATATCCACAATCAATGTTTGAAGCGGGACCGAATCGACCGGTTAAAGTGGTCCAAATGTCGCCAACGGGTCCGTTTTGAATCTGGATTAATTGGTTAAGCGGGAATGCGATGAGCGAAGCGAATCGTCGACGATGGTTCAATCGTGGAACAATTGAGCCGTCGATTCCTGAACAACCGGTTCGTTAACATATATATTTAAAAAAATTAAATTCAAAAGCGGCGTCGTTTTGTGTTTTAATCAGCGATATCGTTTTGATGCCATATATAAGAAAATTTAGAAGAGTCACCCCTGCCTCCTTCTACGTGGATTTCTCCGGCTTCTCGACCTTACCTAAATCCTCTCTTTTCGCGGCGAGGATATGACCTGACGGTCCATTTGACATTTTACTATTGTCAGCTCTGTAGTCATCGACTTGTTTTGAGATCGTGAGTCCGCGAGTGTTTGATTATTTTCTATTTTGAATTTCCAATCCATCTCCCATGTCGAATGATCATTTAGGAATGTTTGAGTGATTTCATATTTTCTAAAGAAGAGTTTCTAAGCATGCAATAAGCGAAATTAAATGCAAATGTTTTAAAGTGGTGATGAGCATCGGGGGTTAACATAGCTGCACGGTTGTCTTCTGTACTTGTGTTAGAATTTGGGGTTCTTTTTTTGTTTTTTGATCGATTAGAATTTGGGGTTCTTTTTTTGTTTTTTGATCGATTAGAATTTGGGGTTCATTTAATTTGTAGGCTAGGTGTTTGTTTTATGTACTAGGCATATTATGGATAATGCTTATGTTGTTATGCGTATATTAATGTATTGATTTCATTGACCGCACAATATATTTCATATGTAATCTTGCTTTGGAGAGTCCATGAAATATTTTGAAAGTAAACTCCATAAAACCGGTCTTTGTATTTAATGGTTGAGGACCATTGAAGTTCCTCTTATTTTTTTATGTAAGGTGGGCAATTTTTTAAATACAAGCCCCATGAGTTTTGCAAATGGTGGATCTGTAAGGGATTTCACTATTGAATAAATTCTAGATCGAAACTAGTCTTGGGTTTTTAACACTATTAGTTGGAAAACCTCTGTTGTAACATCTGTATTAACGACTTTTTTTTCCCTTTTTCTTTCAAAGGGTGGTTTGAACATAGCCTATTGGGGAAGGTGCTAATGGAAAAGAGATGTTCAAGTTTCAATATAGCCTATAAAGTAAGTCTATTAGAAACATCCATATAATTCCCACTTTAGTTACGGTTCGATCATTTTATCCATTTCATTCTAAATTAAAATGGAAATAAGAATATGAGTTGATCAGTTATTCAAACTAAGTCCACCCATGACAAGGTTTAGTAGACTACTCCAAACACAAGTTAGCTAATATGATGAAAGCGTAATTCGCTAAAAACATGCTCCTGAGTTTGGCAGTATATTTATGACATGGTTTAAAGATGTCAATTAGGTTTTGTGATTCTTTCAAGGGCACATTACTGTAGTTCAATCTTCATTGTTATGCATATTCTTCATTATTTTCCCTTCTAAACTTCTTTTCATTGACGTGCACATTACGTGTTGGGATGACTATTATAGTCTATGATATTATATGTCTCAAAAGAACCCATTGTTTACTAATTGCTTGATTGTAGTTACTTCATTACATGTAACTTTGGTTGACACAATATTGGTTTCCATTAACATCACCATCACTATATTCAAACTTTACTTTGGTCATGACATTGTTGTTTATATGTTTTATCATCTCACATTATAGTTTTTATATCAAACTAGCTAGCTTTTTAAAATTCATTCCCTATCTTCATGAAGAATGTAAACTTAACTTATTGGTTTTTGTGTTGATGGTTTATTTTATTCTCTTGGGAATAATTTGTGAAAGTAGAGAGACTGTATTGGATGTCATGAGAGCCTAAGATGTCAACCACTTAGTGGCGCTCTCGCGTGTAATTAACACCAAGAGTAGAATGGCACGTGGAGGCGCGTCGTTGATTGGATAGTGTTAAGTTGATTCGATTGGTAGATGAGGTCTCGATGAACCCTAATGGTGGGAGTCGCCCGGTTAGGTTGGGACAGTCATTAGAAAAGTTAGGTATAAATTTTTTCTACGACAGTATTTGATAGCGTGGAGGGTTGCGACTACGATAAGGTGATGGCCGGGAGCCACGACCACTAGATGGAGTTGCCGTAATGGAAACCGGGCAAAGTAAGCCACTATGGTTCCAATCTTCTATGGCTCTGATACCATGTGAAGAGGAAAGAATCCTCCGATTTTCATTGATTTACAAAGTGAAGGAACATGCATATTTATATACGAGTGTTAAATAAAGGAAAGCAGTTAGAGTACATTAAGAAACTAAAGAGAAAAGGAAGAAGGAAAGATTCACGAATGGATTAGGAAACTATTTATAGTAGCAAATAGTTGTAAAACTATATTATGTGGATGCTTTGCTTAATGAGTGCATTGCCATAGTAGAGTGTGTGGAACATATTGTATTTCAGTTTCCAAATTTCATCTATGATAATAAGATAAAATTTTGTTTGTTTTTTAGCCTACATTTTGCACATCCCTATACAAAGCATTTGTTCAGATCTATCATGGTTATGCTCTTGCACAGATAAGATGCCAACTTATTCTTTGTTGTTTATTTCTTGATTGGTTAGATAAGATGGAACTTCTTACGAAGTCAAAACTAATCCAACCTAAGTATATATTCAAGAGGGAGGTAGATTGACCATCAAATCAAATTTTTAATTGATGCTAAACTTAATACGGTGTAAAACTTGAATGCAATTGCCATAAAATGAAATAGAATACAACAAGATAAGAGGAAAACAAAAGCGAAAAATAGTGGTTCATCAAGATTTGCCTCTATCCGCTTTCTCTGGAATCCTCCCCGAGTTTGATGTTTTCCACTAATCAAGAGCTTCCTCGATTAAAGCTCGTCGAGTCATGCGTGGTTGAGGTTCTAATGGCCTTTACAATCTTTTAAATGTTTTCTTAAATATTCGAACAAGCGAGGCACGGGAATATGGTAGAATATGTCAATAAATACAACACTTAGCTTAGGGTTGGCTGTAAGAAAAAATGTTGCTAGGCTTAAGTTGCTTGAGTGGGATTTTGTAAATTTTTAAATAATTTCTTTGATAGATAAGGCTCCACAACTTTATCCGGACCACTTACCACTTGAGCAAGGTCCCTAAAGGCTCTATAGAGTGGGTCAAGTTTGGGCTAAGAAGTTGTGTTCAGGAAGGGCTCTTTAAAAGGAGAGAGGGCTTTTTTAGCCCCCCTATGGTGCAGATAAGGGCTCTGTCGATGGAGTTAGGGTTCCAATGCCTTTGCCTTTGATGCTTCATATCTGGCCGCTAACGAGATGAGGCTCTTGTAGAGGAAGCAACATGATTCTTAGTTGGTAAATCCTTTGTTTTGGATGGTCTAAGGGTGGGGAGAGGGGGACTTTTTTGTTGAAAAACTCTTTGTCCTTGGACGAGGGGTGTTCTGACTTCTGAGGGAAGGACTGAGGTTGTTTTAATTAAATCTGATGAGGATGTGGTCGAGGAAGCCCTGAGAATTAACCCAAGGACAAGCTAGTTGCTAGAGATGAGTGGTGAGAAGGGCGCTTTGGATTTCAAAAGCCCTGTTAGGAGCCCAACTGAAGTAAAAAGCCTATGTAATCCTTCTTATAACAAACTTATATGGTTTACTGAGTTTTGGGTTTGCCAGTGGATAGGAATGAGGAGGCTGCCTACCATGCCTTGCTTGGTTAGGGAGATTCAAAGTTTGGAATGCTTGGTTAATTATTGGTTAAAACAAAGGGGAAAAACCAAAGCAGTGGGAAGGAGATGGTTTGTAAGTGATTATCTAGATTATGTCCTCAGGGTTGAGGTAGGTTCCTGATGTTAGTCTGACCGACAGGGATAAGTGGTGGTGTTGGTAGTGCAGTGTCTATTGTGTTTTCGCCTGATTGTTGGTTGAGGTTGGCTTCTTGTTTATCTAGGCTTTGGGCCCATTTGTCTTGTATTGTGGGAGGTGGTTTTGTTTATCTCTCTTTCCCATACCTTTTTTGTTACATTTGTATACCCATGTGTCTTTGTGCATCTTTCTAGGCAGCTTTAATATATTATTTGTGTTTTACCTATAAAAAGGTCTCACAGGGCTTTACGAATATTTAAACGAAGGAGTTCAAGCTCTCTTCTTAATCATATGATTGATATGCAACAATCAGAAACCTGTTGAATTAAATCCATAAGCTTTGAGTAGGAGTTCCTTGCATGAGTTAGCTGTCAAATATATGCACAATCAGTTGCCTCGTAGTAACTTGAAGGAAATTGGTTGATGGGCCTCCCAAGCTGGGATGCTAACCTTCTCTCTTACTCAAAAAAAAAAAAAAAAAAAAAAAGGGGGTTTTGTTGTGATGCCTTTTGTGCAATTTTGAATACCCTTTTTATTTTTGAAAAAATTGAAGCTTTTCATTAATTTCATATTAACATCATGCTATCCAATTTTCTTTAAAAAGAATTGAAAGGTCAAGACTTTTAAAGAAAAAGCAAGAATTTCTTAATTCAATGTACCTAGGCCCAACTTTACTTCGAGGCCTAAAAAGATAAATAATTTTTACCTACTTAAAAAGACTTAACATGAGAGTAAACTAGTCTCTTGTTTTATGATCCCCCAAATTTGTTTGGGGAAACTTTTCTATAATGCAATTCTTTTTTGTGTTATCAAGCGTCGTCTTTTGGCATTAAATTTGTAATATACTATTGTGGTGGCATGTTCTGAACTCAATGCTTCATGCTGACAATGGATTCTGCCACAAGCTCACACCCTAATGCAACGTAGACATTATTGACTTATAATATGAAAATAGACATTTCATGGATAATAAAGAAAGCAACTTGATTATAGTGACTCCCTCTTCATCTTATTGAACTTGAACACTTAGGATATTTTTCTTTCATAGAGTGGAAAAAATGTGAAGGAAAATTGTTTTCTCATATTAGGACACTACAGAAATATCATGTGTATAAAGGAAAAGAAGGGATATTTTCCTCTCCACTTTCTTGAAATTATAAATGGAATTTTAGAAAGTTATGGGGGATGTTTAGGGAAAATTCATTCCTCATGAGGTTAATTGCTTGTCCGTTAACATTTTCTTGTGTAATTTTTCTTCTTTTCTCTTTTTTTCCCTTAAACTTCTAGGAACTAAGCAGGTGTAATAAAGGTTGAGAAAGTACATCACGTAAAAGTTTTAAGAGAAACTTTTCCTGGTTTTCACTATTTAACCAAATAAAAGAAATGTTTTGTATTTGTTTTACTTATTTCTTTACTTATGTTTTCCTTATAAACAATTACCTCAATCTTCAAAGCTATGTTTAATGCCGAAAAAGTGTTAAGCAAAAAAATTAACGGAATATTTTTTTCTCATGTTTGAACAATATGAAGGTAAGAAAGGAGATGTAAGAAGACGGGGGCAGGGAAGGATGATAAAGGGTGTCCTGTTCTTTCTTTTAAGCTTTTGCCTTATACCTAAACTCTCTTTACAATTTGGTTTACCTGCTTAATCCTATATTTCACAAGAAGCTCTTTCTTCCTTTTGTCAATGTTAGACCACAAAATGCCTTTCTGCAAAGGTCATGATGTGAAAGGTCTCCCTTTTTAATCTTATATGAACTTTTATTGTCAAAGGTAAAGTTGGAAGTCAAATAAGTTTTTTCTTACGATATTTTTTTTGATTGATAAATTTTTTTTTTAATTCTTTGTCCCTATTGGAACTTGAACTTGGTCCCCTCCTTATGCCCAACCTAACCCTTAACCATTGAGCCAGACCTTAGTAGCGAACTTTTGAGGGTTTTCATTTGAATGATTCGAATATTGACGTTGAAAATAGCGATGATATGAATTAGAACCTTATATATTTTTTAGATGGGAACTTTACTTAAAACATTAGTTTTATAAACATAAAGTTAGCTTAAAGATGACACATAAGGTACTTACCAACAACACATAACTAGTTATCAAAGAAAAAAAACACATAAAGTACATATCCCAAGTAAAATTTAAAAATAAAATTATATCGAAAGTGTAAAAAGTTTATTTTGAAGAATTATGTAATGAACCTATACATTAAACTCATATTTTGTTAAATTGTTCTTTAAAAACTCTAGTATTCAATCTTTTATATGGTATAATATAATTTAAAATCTTTAAATCCTGTTGTCTTTCTTGAAATTTGTTATATATTATTCTATACTTCATCCTCTGATACGTAAGTGAATCTATGCATATGAGCTCTATGTAGTTTTTCTCTATATAAAAAATGTATGGTACATGATACAGATAAAATAGAAAACCATACATTTTACGAGTTAAAACCAACGAATTTTACCAGTTTCTTTCTTTTTTTTATTTATTAAAAATGAGCTCCTGAGATGTTTTGTATTTAGTTTCTTAGTGATGGGCAAGTCTAAGTGATTTTGACTTGCCTTGGGAGACCACTCACTTGGACCTGGGCTTTATCTCTTTAAGTTCGATTCAACAAAATTATTTTCTTCACGAAATACTTTTAACAATAAGATTATTTCAATATAAATAAAAACTTATATACTTTTCTGATTATAAGAAGAAAGCTGCTTCAATTTCATTTTCAAAATCAAGAAAAAAAATTCAATAGTTATTTCCCCGCTGTTGAGCTAGCTAGCTGTATGGATCTGGCAAGTAACATTTATGCAAAAACAGCAATTTCATGATTTTCTGCATTCTTTGTTGATCTATTTGATATGTTACAGGTGCTAGATGAGCAGTATGGATCTGGAGGTGTTGGTTAGCAAAGTGGGTGCATATTATCCAAGATGTTTGGTTCATTGTAATTAGTATACAAAGGTAATTGTCTTGGTTGTTATGAGATATTATGAGTCAGTTATCTTCAACTGTACTATGGCCTCTTTCTAAGCCCTTTACTTAAAAGAGCATAACTTGTCTTACTAGTCTTTGCAATTATCATTACCGGTGTTCATTGTGTTTTTTTTTCCCTATTTTGGCAAGTAAAATTGAGCTTGTTCTTGATTGTAGCAATAGTCTTTAAATGTTTCTGCTGTATTTTGGATTTCCGAGTACATATTGCTTCAGCATCATGATTTAATTAAAAATCAGTTCGGTTTGCAATGTCTAAATGAGTGACATTTGTCAATTGAACAGGTCAAATTATTGGAGTTGTTTCGCTTTAATTGGGACACCTCCTCATCATCTGAAAAAATGTTGGATGTGATATATACTTCTCCAGCCAACCACACGTTCACTGGCAGAAGTGGAAGATTCTCCTGATTTGACTGCTGCCATCAAAGTAGCATTGGTTAGAAAGACCCTTGCTTGGATAACGGGAATCATTCTAGTTGTGTCGACTCTTTTAGGGGTGAGTTTACATTTCTGTTAAGACACACTTGATTTCTGCTTGAATTATATTATCTCTGGAAAAAAGAAAAATAAAACCCATAACTGCAATTCTGATCATGTATACAGCAATGCATTATACATATTTGTTTGGAACAATAAATCTGGAGTTCTTTGAAATATTTTATTATTACTTTGTCTAATAATCGATATGGAGGATGTGAGAAATGATAAAAGAAGACCTGACGAAATAGAGTTGCATTTTAAAAATTATTGTCTATTTTCTTGTTAGCTGTTAAAAAGAAAACCAGTAAGTTAAAAAGAAAACCAGAAGTATATATGCACAAGTTAAGCTGAGTGCAATAAACCTATTCTCTATTTTTTTGTGTCATATCCATCATCTCGCTTTCTCTGGTAATATCGCTGTGCTAAAAGCAAGAGGCTACACAATGCATGCCTTGAATGCGGTATAAAAAAAGCTCCAGGATTGTTGTAAAATTCATTGTCATTATCGGCTCCTTTAGAACATCGAACAGCATAATACACGAATTGCTACTTGATGGATCTTCTTAATCATCTTTAAACATGGTTGTGGATACACACACCATGCTTAAATAAGGCTACCAACGAATAAAAGTTTGTTTCATCTATTTAAGATGATGTAACAACAAACAGGTTCAAATTGTAAAGCTTAGAATAGAATTCAAAAGAACTTCATTGGGGTTTCTGTTGAAGAAGATTTGGTGTTAAGGCAGACAAACTTGTATTTCATTCAAGTAGATCGGTGTAAAAATTACTCATCTTTTTGGTTTGTTATTTTCCTACGAGATCTACTTTCTTACGAATATGCCAGCATTGAAGGACACTCTCTTGTATTCCTAATGTCAAGCTTGATAGAATTAATTAGTTGGGGGCATTGCAGATCTTTCAAATAGCACATGCATTTTTGAAGATTGATTGTCACATATTTGTAGATGTGCATTCCACACTTTTCTTGTCTCTGTTGTATCGAATAAGTTGGCACTTGTTCTTGATTACTTAGATGCTACTACACTTTCTTTTTAGGCATAGTAGATGGAAAAGGTTCTGCTGGTGGGAGCTATTATTAGCAAACAAGGACCAAGGAGTGGGAGGGGAAGACAGTAGTGTGATACTGGCTAAAAGCTATTACGTTGTTATGGTGGTATGCAAGGGCGGCCCTTACTTTGCATAAGGCCTAGGCTATTTTTTGGGCCCTATTATAAATATATATATATATATATATATATATATATATATATATATATATATATATATATATATATATATATAAGTTAAAGATAAAATTTTTATTGAACAAATATATTCAACATTACATAAAAATTTGCGTAAGTTTATTCTACAAGCATTTTAGATAAAATCAATAATTAAACTATTAAAATCAATTTGTTCTAGCATATGTTTTCAATAGGCGATTATAGCCAATCCATTCAATCTTTCTTGTGACATTGTTGATCGAAGGTATGATTTGATTAACTTGACTTTGAGAAACTTCTTTGCGAAATGTTTATGCTTGGTATAGTCAATAGTGATACAGGAAGCAATCCATACATTTGGAAAACAGAAATCCATCATTTTCAAATGGTCAACACTTCAATTGCTCTTGGTCTCCTTTAGTAAGCACTTTCTCACAATCTTTAGCTCGAAAATAACTCATCCCCATCAATATCGAGTTAAATGTTATGTCTCAAAAAATTTTCAATCTTATCATGACAAGACTTCAAACAATCATCATCTGATATGTAACTGTGTAAATCAAATAAAATCCAAAAATATCTTCATATTTTTTGGAAATTGTTCAAATCTACTATTGAGTGAAGAAATAGCTTGATCGATTATATATAAGAAATAATCAACTATAGATTCTTATTTGAATGTGTAATCTCTTCACTAGCATTTTCATGGCTTGCTTCTTTACGTAAATATCACAGCTTTTCACGAAATGTAGGTTCAATTTTCATCTGAGCAATTTCTTTACTTAATATCTTATCAGATTCAAATCCGGATTTCTCTAGGTCTCAAAGAGAAAATAAGTGCTTTCAAATGACTAATAGCAGCATCGACAACTATGTCTTTATTTCTGACATTTTGCTCATTATTAATAGCGGATAAATATTGTACCAAATAACCATGCCAAATAATTCAAAATCCATGATATCGACAATAAACTTTTAGCATCCTGAATGTCTTAGGATAATGCTTGTTTACCAAGTGAGTTAAAGCGACTTTAATTTATGGAGGTTGAAATCTTATTGCCTTAACACATTCAACTTGACTTTCCCAACGTGTACGTGATAGCGGCTTAAGAGTCAAACCTTTTACATTATCTTGCAAAATTTTCCATCGCTTTGTAGAAGATGAAAACAATATATATATGCATTGTACAATTCAGATTTATGCTAGACAAGAATTTGCCATATCACCAAAGTGCGAATTAAAAACATGACAACCATGGTGTGTGAAAGCTCTTGGATTTACTTCTAATACTTTTTGTACACCTTTATGCTTTCCTTTCATATTGTGAACCGTTATCATAACGGCTTTCTTAAATCAAGATCAGGATTCAGTGTTCTTAAAGCATTTATTAATTCATAAATAATCCTTGTCTGAGGTATCCTCCACTTTCGAAATCTAAAAGAACTCTTCTGTGCTTTGGACTTGTAGAGACATCCACATCGTATTGTAAAGAGACATTTGTTCTTCATGACATATCTTGGTGTACAATCCAAGTATAACTGAAAAATATTTTGCTTCTCTAACTTTTTTAATAATTTCAGTCTTTATTTCACCTGCCAGTATAAGTATAAATTCATTTTGAATTTTGTGACTAAGATAATGATAATGAATTTCCTTTTCTGGTCATGGGAATTGTTCTTTCATTATTGGATCAAACTCAACAATGTTCAATTATACCCCGAGAAATTTCCATTATTTTCTTCATAAATTTTCAGTATTCAGTAAATGCCGGTATTCTTGCAAAGAAAGCAAACAACGAAACTATTCTCACAAAAACTTGTCTCCAATGTTCTCTTATCTTTGTTGATTTGATCTTGTAATGCTTTATCAATTTGTAAAATTCTTTTGTAATCCTTTACGGTTCCAATCCATCTTCTCATGTTCTGCATGTGCTCATTACTAGTTTCATGACTTTTGAGCCTATAAGCGATATTTTCCAATCATTAGTTCCTTCATTGGCTTTAATTGAAAAGTATTTTCCTCTTGCTTAAATAACTTCTGACAAAGAAAATACTTTATCGATGAAATTGAGTAAACCAACAATTTTCTGATAGATCTTCTCACCATTTGATAAATAACGAGGGTGTAATGTGTAAAAAGAGAAATGCCTATTTTCGAGGTCTTAGGAAAATTATCCACTTTACTTTAGAAGGACCTCTTTTCACCAACATGTCTATTAAATTTTGATCAATAATTTTCCAATTTCCTGGATCTGTAATGTCTAAAGGCAAAGGAACAACATGTGTATCTAAATCATCTTGTTGTTCATTCATATTTTCCTCCAAATTATCATGTCAGCTTTTGCCATTATTTTTCCACATTCTTCAAAATTTCTTGTTCACAAATCATCCAAATCTTCTTTATTTACTAAATTCTCCCCTCTTCATTAATATATTTTTCATCTTGAACCTTCATATTTCCTTGTCAACATTATCAGATTACTAAGAAATTTGTCCATAGCCCTTACTGAGATTGTAAAAACTCCCTGCCGCTTTTCTTTTCTTCTTTCTTTTTTCATATCCAGACAAATAATTTCTAGTAGACATAATAACTCAATTCAATATCAATTCAAGATCAAACTTTAAATTAGATTAATAATGATAGAACCTGATGAGAGAATCTTGATAAATTTGATCAAACGAACATGTCTTCTTTCTTCGATTGAACTCGCATAATAAAAAATATAAAACTAACAAAATTATTATTTGATAAAAATATAAATAATCAAATAAAATGCTAGTGTAACAAATAATAAATTATTTCATACCTATGACTGCATCATCAGATTTAATCAAGTTATTTTTTACAGTAAGAACTCTAATTTTCGTGAAGAGAAACCCTAATATTTTTTAACAGAGAGAAACTCAGATGTTGAAAGAGAGTTTTAACTTTTTTTTAACAAAAATAAAAAGAAGCCATCGCATAGAGTAATCGGCAATTTGAAGGAGTTTGCAAAAAGACATATCATTTAATGAAGTGGGGCCCATGTGAGACTTCCTTTATTGTATTTAAAGTGGGAGTCTTTTTGAGAGCTTTATTGCATTTAACGTGAGTTTTTTGAGAGTCTAAGCATCACCCAAATTTTTTATTATATTTAATTAATTATAAATTATAAATATATATAATATTTATTATTTCAAAAGGAGCCCACTATAAAGTGGGCCTCTAGTCACAGCCTCTACTCCCCGCCTATAGGCGCCTGTCGCTTATTTGGTGGTTTTTTATTTGATTTTCACCACCCTCTTATTCCTCTGCTAAGATTCTCACGAATAATGACAGATTGAGGGATTCCAAAGAGCTTCTCCCCGCCTCTCGTCTGAGGGAGAAATTGAATCTGGTTTGAATTAAGGTACTTTTTATCACATTCATTCATTCATGTGTATGTGTATGTGTACGAGTATGTGTGTGTATGTGTATGTGTGTAGATTAAAAAAAAAAAAGGTGATAATTTACAATTGCTTCGTGGATATATTAAGGTTATGTTCAAAAATAGCTTATAATTTGATGTTTGATTAAATAAAATTTTGTTTTGCAGTTTGAAATTTTTTTAATTAGCTTAGATTACTTTCTTTAATAAAACTATATTTTTTTGGGCGAGGGATTTCCTCAGCTTTGGATTTTCTATATGGTCGTTGAAGAGATCCCAAACTTGGCCTTCCTTTATGTGGTTTGCCTATTATAATGAGTCAAAACTTAAAATTGACAATAATTAGAGAATTTTGTTGAGGCCCCCAATGCTTTACTAAGAGCATGTTTCAAGACGAAAATATTGGATATCGTTGGCTACCGCCATATTAATTTAAAATTGAAAGCTCATTGAGCAAATATAGAGAAAATATTAAAAATCGCCGATATATCGAATGTTCACACATGCGCGTGGACTTGAAATTCCATGATCAAACCCAGAAAAAAGTAGCGATATATTACCATATAATGCCATATTCCATTAAATTATCATCATTTTGAATTTAACGCCCTAAAAAATTTTGCCTTGATACTACGTAATCTTCATTATCATGATGCAAATTGGCTTAAATTTTACCGATACTACGTAATTCATTATCAATGGATGGAAATTTGTTATAAAAAAAGGAAAATAAAATTATAGAATTTAACAATAGGTACTACCAGTAAACTTGGAAACTAAGTATTGCCTTGGCCTACAGATCGAGCACCTCCCTAAAGGAATTTTCGTACACCAGTCAACCTACTTGAAGAAGGTTTTGGAGATATTTTATATGAATAAATCTCATTCACTTAGCACAACAATCGTTGTCCGGTCCCTTGAAGTGGATAAGGACCCATTCAGACCTAAAGAAGATACTGAAGATGTTTTAGGACCAGAAGCTCCTTACTTGAGTGCCATTGGAGCATTACTTTATCTCGAAAATTGCACCTGGCCTGATATTGCATTTTCAATAAACTTGCTATCAAGGTTTAGTGCTTCTCCTACAAGGAGGCATTGGAATGACATTAAGCATTGTGAAACCCCGAGAAAATCCAATTTTCTCAAAAATGGCAAAATCGTAATTTCGGTAAAAATCCGAAATTTTTCTAGATCTCAGATGACAAAACGGACTTCACCGTTAGAATCGTCTCGTGAAATTTACCTACCACATCGAATTTCGTCGAATTCCGAGACAGTCGGAATTTACACGTTTTTCGAGGAAACGAGCGTCGTGTATGACACTTGGCGCATTTTTGAGTGGCACACAGGATGCCACGTGTCAAACTCTAATTCAGTCAAGTTGAGCTCAAGGTGGGACCCACGTTGACACATGGCATGATGCCATTGGGTAGAAAAATCAAAATAATGACAAATGGGGACATGGATGGCATTTTTGAAAGTTAAATGAGGAAGAAGACACGATAGCAAATAGTGACCTTCTCCAAAATTAAAGAACAAAACGTGCAGTAGGAGGAGAAATGTGCAGAATTCAAAAATGGCTTAGGTTTTGTGATTTTTTAGAGAGAGAGAGAGCACCTTCTCTCTAAGATCCCTTGACAATCTGGATCTGGATTTCACTCTGAGCAAGGAAAGCTGTTTGACAGAGAGGGCACCGCAGGTCTGCTTTCTTGGATTTTCGACAAACTCCATGAGGTAGGGGTTTCATCCTACTTGTTTTACACTTTATTTAAGTGCTTTGTTGATGTTTGTGTTGAATTGAGGCCGGAGATGTCGTTGGACGGCCCCAAAACTTAATCCAATCAGTGGAAATTTTAGAGACTTTTTCGACTGGTCCGTGATACCCGTAAACCGATTGGGCCGCTTTGTGTTGAAAATTAAGCAATAAATCATGTATCATGTGTAGGAGGCCGATATGGCCGTGGAAATTCCGCTTTCAAAAAGCGGAAACAAATGGTGGATGAGTACGCCACCGACAGCCTCATGCTCGCTGGGACCTTAAAATCACCCGTTTGTGTGAATCGACCAAAATCGTCCATATGTCAGGTGTTTGAGTTGTTAAATGAATGGCTTGGTATGTGGGAAATAGATAGGTTAAGACATGATTTTAATAAAAGAAGATAATACACAATTATATGGAATAAAATTGTGTTGTAAGCCATTGAGATGATATCAGAATTGCCCGGGCGGAGCTAAATCGGGTGATGGTTGATGTTAAATTACATGTGTGTAATTGTAGTTGATTGAAAATATGCATATTGACATATTGTATAAATGGTTTTGAAAATGACAATGCATTTTCATACGTGACCGGGTAACCTAGAAGAAGAGTGCATGACATGGATTTTTGTAAAAACGGGCATGTTTATAAAGGAATTTCACAGATGATATTCCGAGAATCGGCCGGGAGATGGGCCAACAGATTATTTCGGATGAGGACCATGATCGTTTTTTAAAGCTCAACAACCAATTCGCCTGAGTGGTAGCGTCCTTATTATTTTTTACCGAATATTTCGCAGAAGATAAGTATTTTTCAAGAACAACAAGATTTGTTTTGAAAATGATTATTTTCATACATGGCTTAGTAAGTGTGAGTGAGTTTGAGGACTCGACAGGGTGACTGAAGTGTGACATTCAAGTAGGGATCACGATTTACTGAGTGTGTGTTTACTTTGGAGCACAGATATGCACTTAGGTGAGAGTAACCCATTTAGGTGATTCCACTATTGAGCATGAGCTCACCCCTGGTCGAGGATTATATTTTGTGCACAGGAGCGCTGAGAAGACAACCTACTTAGAGGCCGATTTTTGAGGGAAGCTTGCCAGGGTTTTGATGGTTTGGACGAACATGTATTAGAATCAGAGATTTTAATATATGTTCAGATAAAGTGTAATCAACTATTGAATTATCGGGAGATAATTGGAGAATAGTTGTGATATTTGTTTTATGAGTATTGGTTTATGAGCCTAAGAGGCATTTTTACTCATGTAATATGAGTCTCGCGATACGAGATATATAGAATTTTCAAGCAGGTCGACGGTAGTCAAACTGACACCCCTGCTCAAGGCCACAGACGTAGCTAAGGTGAACTGACACCTCGGGAGCCCTGGGTGTAGTTATAAGTTTAGTCATGATACAAGCTTCACAGCTTGGTATCAGAGCTAAGGTAAACGATTACCTTGGGAGCTCGGTGGGTGTAGTTATAAGTTTAGTCCTGATACAAGCTTCACAGCTTGGTATCAGAGCTTAGGTATACGAATACCTAGGGAGCTCAGGTTTGGGTATCCATCACCACTTGGGTGGTTTGATGTAGAGTATAGGTATATGAAAAACCTAGAGAATGAGGGTTTGGGCTGAGGCCATAGTCGTGTAAGAGCATCACAACTAGGTGTGGTTCGATGTCGAGTTTAGGTATGAGATCACCTAGGAAATCACGGGACAAAACTAGGACACTGCATGCATGTGTTTGATGTGTTTTGTGTGATTTGATGAATTAGTTGTGTGAAAAATATCCATAACTTGAATGATGTGTGATCATGTATTGTGTATGGTTTGTGTGCTTAGTGGTTCAGTACCCCAGACAACCATGATGTGTTGGGAAGTTTTGAAGTTTTTATAGTAAAACTGAACAAAAAGGAGAAATAAAATAAATTTTTATCAATTTATTTGGTTGGTTGATTGATGAAATCAAATTTAATAAATTTGAAATGGAACACTAGGTTGGGGTGTTGTCTAAAGAGGCTTTAAAGAAATTCTGGATAAAATTCCAGAATTAAATGAAAAAAAAATGTATATATATAATAAATAAACAAAATAAATTTCAAGAAATTTATTTGGGCTATTGAGAAATGAAAACAAAATGAGGTGGATAAAATTTTTGGTTTTACAAAGGAGCAAAAATTGAACAAAATGAAGAAATAAAATAAATCGAATAAATTTATTTGGTTTAGAGGTAAAGAAATTTAATTTTTAAGGTTTACAAGGTAAAAACTCGAATAGTAATTAAATAAAATAAATTTTACTAAATTTATTTGGGCTGCTGAAAACGAAGAAATTTAAAGTCAAGAAAATAAATTTTTAAATTTATTTGCTATGAGGTGAGAAAATAATTTTCTAAGGTTTTATATGGTGTAAAACCGAATAGTGAAAAATAAATTTTTAGAAATTTATTTTTGTATTCGAAAAAATGAAAAATGAAGAAAATAAAATTTTAGAAATTTATTTATATTATAGAAAAAAATAAAAAAAAAATTTGGAGTGCAAACCAAGTTGGGCTACTCGCCTGCCAATATTGTGAAAAAATATATATTTGTATCGCAAGGTTCCAATTGGATCAAGAACTCGCTGTGTAGTGGCTAGTGATTGTATCAGTAAGAGACGGAGAAATCAGACGGCATTATGGTAGGGCTTGAAGTGGTCAAGGATGGGGCCTGTATTTAATACACTAAGTGTATTGTGACATGAGGGTGAGGTCAGAGTAGAGGTATCAGGACAGAATACACAAAATTGTATTGTGTAGAAGAAGGTCTGAGGGTTTGAGGCTCAGATTGCAATACATGAAATTGTATCAGTAAGAGTCAGGGCTAGTATGGCAATGGAGTGGATTGTATCAGAAGACTACCATGTGGTCACATAGTTATTAAGGAAGGTATCAGAATATAACTCAGTGTTAAAATTTTATCGCAATACACCCACAGATAGAACAAAAAGGATTGGGGCTAGAAGTATTACAATACACTTTCAGGACAGGACCAACAAGAGCATCCTGGGTCAATCGGCAACGCGATCGGGCCAATCCACACCATGAAACAGTAACGATCAACCGTGGAACAAGAAACTCGACTTGCCAATCAGGAACAAGAATTAAATAAAAATTCTTCCCTAGATGTAAAGTGGTGGCAGATGATTTTTGTAGATCAGTCACAAGAACTAAGCGTGGTGGACCTTAGGTGATAGACGATTGCTGTTAATGTCATTCTCGACATGTATGAGCCGGGACAAACACCGGTTGTCGTGAATCGTGACCTTAACCGGTTGTCATACCCGACATGGTCTCGAGCTGGGTGAGGCTACATATGCATGTGGTCGACGCTGTGAGGTGCGTGGAATTCCCGGACGAAATTTTTTCAAGGAGGGGAGAATGTGAAGCCTCGAGAAAATCCACCCTTCAAAAAGCAGCAAAATCGTAATTTAAAAATCCGAAATTTTTCTAGATCTCGTATGACGAAACGTACTTCACCGTTGTAATCGCCTTCGTGAAATTTACCTACCACATCAATTTCGTCGAATTCGAGACAATAATTTACACGCCGATTTAATCCAGCCGCGTAGACACTGGGCCCATTTTGAGTGGCACACGTGACGCCATGTGTCAAACTCTAATCCGCCAAGTCGAGCTCAAGGTGGACCCACGCCGACACACGGCGATACGCCATCGTAGGCAGAAAAATCAAAATAATGACAAATGGGACATGGATGGCATTTTTGAAGTTAAATGAGTGAAGAAGACAAGATAGCAAATAAAGGATCTTCTCCAAAAATTAAAGAACAAAACGCGGCGTGAGGGAGGAGAAATGTGCGTAATTCAAAAATGGCTTATGGCTTTTGATTTTGTAGAGAGAGAGAGCACCTTCTCTAAGATCCCTGACACCTGGGACCAGCTGATTTAGACCCGAGCAAGAAGGAAAGCCGTTTCTAATGTGAGAGGGCAATGCGGGTTTCGCTGGGTTTCGAGTTTCGACAAACTCCATGAGGTAGGTTTTATCCTACTTGTTTTACACTTATTTTAGTGCTTTGTCGATGCTTGTGTTGAATTGGTTTCGAGCGGCGGTTTTGATCTGGCCCCAAACTCGGGACCGACCATAATGACTTTGACTGCCCGTGACAAATTAAACTGACAATAAGCCATGGTACAGAAAAATTTCAAAGCAATAAATCATGTATTGATGTGTAGGAGGCCTGGATATGGCCGTGGAAATCGGTTTCAAAAAGTGGAACAAATGGTGGATGAGTGGGCTGCCACGGACAGCCCACATGTTTCGCTTTTAGACCGTTAAAATCAGTCCCGTGGTTTTGCGTGGAATCGGACCAAAATCGGGCCCATATGTCAGGTGTTTGAAGCCGTTGGAAATGAATGGCTTGGTATGTGTGGAAATAGATAGGTTAAGACATGATTTTAATGTGTTACACAATGACACAATTATATGGAATAAAATCAGGTTGTAAGCCATCGAGATGATATTGCAAATCGCTTCAAGCGAGCTAAATCGGGTGACGGTTTACGGTTAAATTACATGTGTAATCAGAGTCGATTGAAAATATGCATATCGACATATCAGATAAATGGCTTTGAAAACGGCATAACGCATTTTCATATGCACCGGGTAACCTAGAAGTTGTGTGTGAGTGCATGACACGGGATTTTTGTAAAAACTGGCATGTTTTATGAAATAATTTCTACAGGATGATATTCCCAGACTGGGTCGAGACACAATACATCATTTCGATGAGACCATGATCAAGCTTGAAAGCTCACCAACCAATTCGCCTGAGGGTAGTCCATATTTTTACCGATCATTTTAGTATATTTTTCAAGAACAACAAAGATTTGTTTTGAAAATGATTATTTTCTCACATGGCTTAGGCAAGTGTGAGTGAGTCAGGACTCGTGACATGGGTGATCATGTAGACATTCAAGTAGGATCACGATGATTGAAAGTGTGTGTTTACTTTTGAGCATCGTATACGCACTTAAAGCGGAGAAAGAACCCATTTGTGGTGATTCCACCATCGGGAAGATTAACTCACCGGCCGAGTGGGAATATATTTTCGTAGCCGTGGAGCGCCAAGAAGACAACCTTTAGAGGCCGATTAAGAAGTTTGCCAGGGTTTGATGGTTTTCGAGACAACATGTATTAGAATTGTAGATTTTAATATATGTTCAGATAAAGTGTAATCAACTATCGAATTACGGCATAATCGAGAATAGTTGTGATATTGTTTTATGAAAGATTGCCATGAGCCCAAGAGGCATTTTTACTAGTGTATGAGTCTCGCGACACGAGATATATAGAATTTCCAGTCAGACGGTAAATAACTGACACCCTGCTCAAGGCCACAAGATATTTTCTGTGATTCATAGTTCACAAGATCTTGGTTTACTTTATACAAGAAATCAAGATATAACATTAGTGGGCTACTCAGATGCTGGCTATATGTCTGATCCCCATAATGCCAGGTCCTAGTATGGTTATGTTTTTCTCTATGGTGATACTGCAATTTCATGGAGGTCTATTAAACAGACTATGATTACCACTTCTTCAACCACTCAAAGATTATAGCATTATATGAGGCTTCACGAGAATGTGTATGGTTACAACCATTGATACAATATTCGTGGTTCGAATGGCATTGCGATAAGTGATATATCCCCCACATTCCTTTACGAGGATAATAGAACTTGTTCTCTACCTCGTGGAGTTTGACGAAACTCCAAGATTTTGGTACCCACGCGTAGCTCTCGATTCGTGGATCGACTTTTCTTTCCCTGACCATCGAAGCACCGTCAAACGCCGAGAAAACCCTTTTTCTTTCCTCCTCCTCATTTTCTTCTCACGATTTCTCCTCTCTCTCCCTTTGGCCTTTTCTTTCCCCTTCATTCTTATCTACCGAATTTGATCCCAAAAGTGGGGGAAGTTTCCCCCCACTTTCCTACCTTACCACTTGTCTCATTCCTATTTTTTCCTTAATTACTTTTCTTATTTTCTTGTTTTATCTTTCCCATTATTTCCTCCACTCAGACTTGGAAAAATATGAGTCATTCACACAAGTGCACCACATGGCATGCCCTGTGTCACTCCCCTAAGGTGCCAAGTGACATCCACAAGATCATGCCATGTGTCACCCGACACTCGATGCCTCGAAAAATGTGAAATTCCGACTATCTTGGAATCCGATGAAATTCGACAAGGTAACTAGATTTCATGAGAAGAATTTAACGGTAAAGTCCATGTCGTCATTCGAGATCTAAAAAATTTCCGGTTTCCAACCGAAATGACCGTTTTACCCTTTTTTTAGAAAAATTGATTTTTTCTTGGGTTTTACATGATCCCTTTAGAATATTTTAATATGGATCGACTACAATTAGTCAACATGTGGTTTTTCTTTCTTCACGATAATGGAGAATAACCTCTAATATTGAAGTGTTCCTCATAGACAATAAACAGCTGTCAGCCACGTTGTTGCATCATGATTTACCATAAGTACTATATGTAAAATATGGTTTCAATGCATCTTAACGATAATTACTACACAAGCAAACAAAGAGATTAATACCCAATGGACCCTAAAATCAAATAAATAATGGCTTGTTTTTATAAAATTAATTTACTTAAATAAATTGAATAATCAAGCATCTATTTATACTAATAATAATCACATATAAAATTCATATACAATTAAATTTAAAATTTATAATTTTCATATGTTGGAATTTGGATCTACTTTTATATTCTTATAGTTTTTTTTTTATAGAATATGACTATCCCCATCCCTAGCCACCCCCACCCTTATTTATTTTAAACTCTTAAGTATTATGTGTAATTCATATGCTACAATATATAAAAATATATATTTATGTATAATAATTAATCATCTAATAAATAAATAAATGTTAAAATTTGAAATAATATTTTATAAATTTATTTTATTTTAAAAATAACTCTACTGATTGATTTTGAACAAAATTTGTATTAACTTACTAATTTAAAATAGATTAATTTTTAATACAAAAATACATTCATCTATAATAATTAATATTATAATACAAAAGTAAATTCTAAAATTTTACTAATGTTGCATATATAATTTATATTTTAAAATTTTTTATAGAATATTAAAATAAATTTCTAAAAATAAAAATAAAAATGTTACCTGAATAGTAAAAATTATCATAACAACATTACTTATATATATATATATATATATATATATATATATATATATAAATGTTAATATCTAAAATTACTTTTTTAAAAGGAATCTAAAAGTAATTAATATATAATATTAATTTTTTTACCTAGAAAATAACAATATAAATATTTAAAAGTATACTATAAATGTTAGGTTATTTGGGTTTTA